>WURS02227034.1:0-42839 GCA_011762765.2 Rhinocypha anisoptera | reverse complement strand
TTTGAGAATTAGACCAATATGTGTTAATTGGAAGTAAAATAACTATTAGCACTAGAAAGAATAAAGAGTAACATAAGGAAAGAAATGGTGGGCACAGAGAGACACAGTGCCAGTGATAAATGTTATCTCGTGCTCAGAGTGGAATAGTCCACTGACAGGCCAAGTTCAATTGAATCGAGTGCTTGATAGAGCTCGGGTTCTCAGTATCCTCTCGAGGTAAAAGCGACTTCACTGCATTCTCATGACACCACCCAAGTGCAATCGAGCAGTCTTGCTTCCAGGGACTCTCCAGGGAACGATTTGAGGGTAAAGAGTGGTCTAGTGACAGATTTGGTCACTAACCCCGTGATTGATTCGTTCAAATTGTGTTGCAATCACCACTATCACATTCAACATCTAGTTTGTATTTAACTGCAACAATTTCTAACAATCACAAAGAAACAAATTTAAGTACAATGTAAATTGGGGTTACAGTGATGAGCAATTCAACAATTTCAAAACACAAAGTGGTTCCCATATTAAAAGGTACTTTTGAAATACTGTGGTATCAAGTTTAAAGAGAACTGTGTTGCCTCTCACAGAGGCTCCACATGTACACAATGGATTAAAACTTTAATGGAAAAGTGATTATTCTTTGTAACAATTTAAAGTAGAAAAGCGAGCAGTCGCCTCGTTAGTGGTAGCGCCGGTGGTCTTGGCAGCCCTCATTACCAGTCCTAATCCTTTTGCTCACTGGCTCGAGTTGCTACAGGAGCAGCCTGGTGCCTGGTATCACTTTTCTGGCGTGTTGTGAGACGCACGCGCACCAGACATTCGTCATTTGGTTACACCATCTCACTTGCAATTACGTGTCATGCTTTTAATTAACAGTCACTGCCGTGAGTAATCCCTTTGGAGACTGTGTATCTGAGTTTGTGTATTTAAAAAAAGTTCACTTATGAAGAACGTCTTGAAAGAGGCCAAATCTGTAAGCTTTTATTGGGAAGGAATTATGCTGGCAAAGTGTAGTGGGGAGCAAGTTAGACCAGTGCGCCACCCTCTGACATTTGTGCACGCTTGTTGTTGATGAAGCTAATTTAGGCTTGGGTTGCCACTGGCCAGATGTGATTCACTAATGGATGGGAACTATTAGAGCAATAATTAACTCCTTTGGGGACCACTTGCTATGGGTACTTAAGTAGGCCCATTTTGGAATGAATATTGTTTTATGAAACAAGTTGCTCTTCGGAGAATAATTTTTAATTTACACATTCCACACACAGAGATACAATCAACGATCTCTACACGGAGGTGTTTGAAGCAGCGCCACAGGCTCGTGTACTTGAATTACTCATTCGATTCTACATGAAAATCTTCGAGGATCCCGACATTGAACAACAGCAATTGCAACAACAGCAGGAAGGCAGCAATGCCGGTGCCAATCAGACTAGTGGGTCTGGGTCGGCAACGGGTTCCGCACCAAGCAGTGCCAACCTCACATCCTCAGCATCTTCGCCGCCACTATCTCCACCCCTATCAAGCTCTATATCACCAGGCCCGTTGTCCTCGAGCCCAGGAGGGCACTCTGTAAGCATGTCAAACACAAACTTAAACCCATTTTGGTTTTTTGAAACAAAAATTAACCCCATAAAGAACCCAAATTACCCAAAACCCAAACAAAAATTCTTGTTTATTTTGTAAAATTAAGTTATTTTAATGATAAGTTAATAACAATAAGTAATGAGTACATAAAAAATTCAGTTCATTATTTAGTTTTTTACTAATCATTACCCGATTCCCCAGTTTTCTAACTTTGTTCTGCAAAGTAGCAGGGGATAAGTAAAAAACAATCGGTTTGGCTTTATGTATTGCAATTCTTGAGCAGTATTTTACAGTATTAGTATTGTTTCAATGTGGGTTTTATAAACTGGAAATAGTTTTGGGTTAACGGGGTAGGTTTATGAATTTAATTTTTGTTTTTTTTTCAAAACCCGAAACTTAAACCGAAATGGGTTAACCCGCTACGTAGAGTTTAAAAAATCTGACCCATGATTGTGTGTAGCACTCAGGCTCGCCCTCATCGCACGGTCAGCATGGTCAGCAGGGTCACCACCAGCACGGTCCGCACGGTCACCACCCACAGCACCAGACAGTGCGTCGTACTTCGTCGACGTCGTCGGCAAGCAACTATCACCCGGCAGGCCACAGTCACGCTCACCATCGAGCCAACCCGTGTACGGTTCACCACCACGAGCACGGTCACTGTCTCTCCTCCTCTGCTTCAACCTTCACCTTCGATTAGCTGGGCTTAATCCATTTCACATCTCCCATAGCTCGCTCCAACAAGGTGCAACCAACCACAACCTATTAGCTTTCTCCTTGTATTTTATCTATTGATGATCAAATTGTGCAATCACTACATAGTTCTTTCAGTTAGCCTAATTCCGGAGCAAGCATTGTCCGGTATACTTTTGTTAATTCTTGAATTCTTAAAAAAACTAGAGTTAGATTAAAGTCTATTGAGATTTAACGAGCTTTAATTTACCTCCGGAATTTCATATTAAATCAACTATTATATTATGTTCAGAATTAGTGCAAAAGTGTAGACCGTAAAAATACTCATTTCTTACAACTCAATTTTGGTGTACATATTGTGCCACATTCCGTTTTATTATATTTTGTACATAACAATTAGTTAATTCCGTAGGATTAGACATTCTACCGGTTATATTATAGCCAACTTTGTCTAGGATTACCGAAAATCAATGCCCAAAAATCTTGATTTTTTATAACCAAGTTCGATTCTCAGTGTTGTGTTATTCAATTTACAAAACAACAACAATAACAATTTTGTTGGCGCCTTAATATATTTATTTATTTACTCAAAATTTTTTAAAAATCGTTATCTTATTATTAGATTAAAAATCTGATAATTAAATGCAATAATTACTGCGCTTCCAAAGAATGAATCTCTCAAGCAATAATATATCAGCAAATATGTGAAAACAACGACATACAAACAACACGGACAACTCTGTTACAATGATTAATCATTTGCTTCTCTTCTTTGTTTCACATCATTTATCAAATTGTTTTTTTTCAATTGTAGTCATAATATAAATATGTATATTGTATATATGATGAAAATATAATTAAATTAATATAATATAATAATTTAAAAAGGCAAAACAAAATAATATATATGCGATTGGGTTGTTGATATGGTTGGCTAGCGTATCGATTGGTTATCACCATAGAGTGGGGTGCGTGTGTCTGGCTTGATTGAGCCTACCTCGTTGCTCTGCTCTGCTTGCTAGACGGAAATTGGGCAGAGCATGGGCAAGTGACCAGCACCGGGCAGCACTGACCACTACGGACGGGTGGAGCTCTAATTGGCGCACTCGGAGTCAATTTCCGCTCGATCGCTTCCGCTGGTGCCGATCGTTAATTTGTCCCATCTCGCCATTCTTCCCCATTGCCTCTCACTACCAGCTCAACTGGCCGTTTGACCTATTGATCACTTGGTCTATCACACTATCAATACGTCAAATATCTTCATATAAACAAATACTACAATGCCATATTAAGTCAGCTTATTTTCAAATATCTATTGAACATTAAATTGGCGCCATTAGATTCAATTCAACAATTTCCATTTCCAAACCAATTCAAAACTAAACAATTAAACAGATATGAAGTTATTTAAGACTGTTTAGGTCATCAGTTATTAAAATATAATAAAACAGATTTAATTAATATTTACAAAAAAATCTTTTTAGTCTACCTATTGCCATCTAGTGGCGTATATTTTGGTACAACTTAAAGTAGATAGCCAGAGATTACAAGTTATAGTATAGAAGAAAGAAGAAGAAAAGAAAAAATACCGTACAGATTTAACTTAACTTAACTGTATTGCCACCATTTGATGCTGGTAGTACCAAGTCACACTTTGGTAATTTCATTCTCCTCGAAGTCGTACTTGCTTTTCACCAAGTAGGTGATGAGACTGCCCTTGCCCTTGACTTGGATAGGTCCACGCTGTTCCAAGGTAAAGTGATCGGTGTAAGAATTCACGGTGGAGACAATCTTGGCAGTTTCCAGTGTGATCTGAATGCGTCCAACCACTCCAGTAGACTCCATGCGACTAGCCACATTCACCGTGTCGCCCTACAGCAATAACATGAGTTGTGTCACGTAATTCATGGATGGCCCACTATTCCTAGTGTACTCACCCAGATGTCATACTGAGGCTTGGACGCTCCCACGATACCTGCAATCACTGGACCTACTGCGATGCCAATTCTCAACTTGAAATCTTGCAAAGCATCGAGATTGATCGATTTTAACGTTTCCATCAATGCCATAGCAAAATGAAGCAAGTTCATCACGTGATTGCGCTCGTCTTCGGCCGAATTGTCCGTCTATGTTAGGAATGGCACAGTTGGCATCATGTTGACAACAATAATCCTAACTCAGGTTGACTTACATCATCGGATCCACGACCCGGTTGAAGACCAGCCGCTGCCATGTAAGTGCTTCCAATTGTTTTGATTTTCTCAATCTTCTGAAATCTGGTGTGAGATAACAACTAGTCCAACAAGTGGCAATTAGTTTTGATTGAGTAAATAAAAAAACAAGAACAATCGTCTTGCAGTGCACTAATTTCTCATAGTAATGTACATTTTCTGTTCTGAACAATGTTCTCTAAAAATATGAAACAAGGGTTAAGTTAGAGGTTAATTTTACCTGATCAAAGTCGCAAATAATTTCATTCAGAATTTGAAGACATTTTCGCCCATTGTCGTTAAGTTTATTTTCCGAGTAAAATTCTGAGTAGTTGGGAATAGAGGCAAACATAACTGCGCAGAATCGGTATGATTCCGAGTAAAGTTGATCGGTGAAAGCAAAGCTGTTATTCAGATATCGCTGCACTACGTAAGATGGCAATATATTTTTTAAAAGAATTTCGTTAATTTCACCCATCATCTTGGCTTCTTGCTTCTCGCGCTTGAGACGCTTTGCAAGCTTGAAATCAAGTCGAAAGATGTATTCGATTTGACGATCAATGATGGTGAGAATAATGACAATCATGAAGAGATAATAGAAGTGACTAAAAATGGGATCAAATCCAATGCTACTAATCCACTCTTGGTCATCTTTCTCGCCTCGAGTATGAGGCAGTAAAACACGATAAAGAGAACAATGCGAGAGAAGAATGGCGGTGAATACAGCTAGTCCCACGAGTCGGAGAATTAATTTGAGCCAAAGATTGATGCGAATAAAGATGCTCACACCAGTCATGGAGAGAATGGCGCACATGGTGTAGCTCTGCAACGAGACTCCTTGCTTATTACACTTACGTCAACAAAGAAATGTTTTGTATTCCTTACCCATAGATACGGTGAGTTAAGTAGTTGAAGTTCTTGGAAGATATTTTCATCAACTTCACCACAGTTACACTGTTTTAAAACATGTTATATTAATGATGAATCAATGTTTGCAACAATAGTAACTAACAAGTATTATGTCGTGAAGTGAGCACACGAGAAGAAAAATTGCTACTAGGAACCAAATGACGTTGCGTTTCCAAAAAGAAAGCTATGAAACAACTTGGCTTAAAAGGGATTATTTTATCAAATCGCGATAAACTTACATTGTGTGAGAATTTAAATGAATAGTAGATAGTTCCTAGGATGAGTAGAATAGTGATGATCTGAATCATCATGCTTAGTGTGGAAATGTTGACATGAGGCACGATGGCGTACTTGACTACACCAACCACTATGGCCAACACCAGAGAAAAGAAGAGGTAGAAGACGAAGAAGTCGTCGTGGAGGTGAAGAAACTCACGCTCCAGTTGCCAGGTGTCTTGCATGTCTTGTGACTCTTCCTCGTCTAAGTGGTGAACCTCACTTCCCGAGCGAGTCTTATTCACCGAACTCTTACGCCGTTTGGGCTGTTGGAAAGTGAGCAACATCGGATTGATGCCGTGGTGGTTTTTGAAGTTGCTACTTGTACTATTAGTATTTCATTTGATACCTAGTCTATTTTTTACCTTTTAAAGCTGAGTGGCATTTGCTCGATTTCTTGATCGATGAATTCGTTGACTTGACGTTTCATGGTTAGGTACTTTTCAATCATACTACTCTCTTGAATCTCTTGAATGGAGCTCGCTGATCGTGATCGGATGGTTGAGAACGAAGATCGACGCTGATATCGAATTAGTACAAATAAGTTACTACAAAGCGATGTTGCACTAAAACTAGTTTTACCCTAAGTTTGTAGACGTTCTCTTTGAGTCGCTCTGTCTGTTTTCTCTTGCCATCACAGTGCATATTTGTCTCATGCTGTTCTTCCTGCTTACTAATTACATATCCGATTCGCTCGTTTGTAAGTTTGGCTAAAAATATATTCAAATAAAGTCCGTTGATAAGCTATATGATTTTACTTACTTTCAACTTGATAGCTGCGAAGCAGATTTTCTGGTAATAGGTCAAGTGTTTCTTGTGTGATGTGTACACAACCAGGCACGCCATCATGTTCCATGGCTGAAGCGAGAAGACTGTCCTCCGACCAGATATCGAACTGCCATTTGTGCACTCCGATGATACCCGACAGCACCATACCAGAATGTATCCCAATTCGCATGTTGATGTTGATGTCCTTTGCTCTTCGTACCTGTCTAATAAAAAACGTTACGATTAACTATGCTTAGATAGGATGAGAGAGAATTGAATCATCTACCTGATGATTTCAATCATATCGAGACCCATCTGGACACAGTTGACCGCATGTTTAGCATCGTTGTTGGGTACACCCGACACGCAATAATAGCAATCTCCAAGAAGTTTAATGCGCAGACAGTTGTTCTTTTCGGCGCACTCGTCGAAGCGTCCAAACATGTCATTGAGTGTCTCAACTAAATCGTTGGCGCTGAGAGCCGATGTGAGAAGCATCGAGTTGACTATGTCCGCGTAAAGAATCGATACATTATCGTATTTCTTTACATAGAGTTTTTTGAAAGGACGTTGGAGAATTTTTTCTTGTCGATCAAGCACTCTAATCATCTCTTTGAGGTCTTTGCGAACATCCTCGATTAGATGGCGCGGAAAGCACGAGTTTAGCAACTGTTCTTGATGCTCTTGTTCTTGGTAGATATTGAATTTGGATTCAGTATACTTGTGGTGATTGACGAAAGCTCGCCGAATGATGATCTCAAGCAAACGACTCATATAGTAACCGAATAAAGCAGCATAAAAGTAGGAGAAAGCCTCCGCAATAGTAAGTCTAACTACGAGAACGTGGTTGGGACAGACGTTGAGTCGTTGGTGCAATGAAATGGCCAACTCGAGACCAATGATAATCAGAGAGGAGAACAATGCCCCGAGACGAGTAGCAAAGGGTAGCAAAATGTGATTGCCAATCACAATGTAAATGGTAGGTCGAATGCGTTGAAGAAGATAGGTGGAGAAGTGGTGCAATTGCAAAAGCTCATTGCCGTACTCGGTGAAGATCATAGTCATGAGCACGGTGATTGAGGCTAGACTTCTAGAAAATTTCGGACGCAGCAAGTGCTCATCAATGTAGGCAATGTAAAGAAACATTGCAAAAATTACTAGCGATGTACAGTTGAGAAAAATGATTCCCGGATACTTGGCATCACACTACACCGAAAATTATGTTCAATAATACTCCAATTAGTTCAACATTCCAATTTTATTTATTATTATTAGAAAATTATTTTTTAGTTTTTTTTTAAATAAACCATACTGTTACGTTTACTTGCTTTATGGTTTATCAGTGGAATATGATTGCTTAACTTAGGGATCGCAAGAAAAGCCAACCCTAGAAGAAAGTTGTTAGAATAAAGTTACTTTGATAGTATTTTTTAGCAAGAAACTTCCCAGAAACTCTCCTATGTAAGTACACAGGGTTGGCTTTTCCTGCGATCCCTACTTAACTGATATCTACTTGCGTTAGCGCACTAGTTAAACATTCAAGTTTCATTCCATAAGGAACATATGGACATATGCCAATGTTCATGCATTCTCTTCAGGAAGTTATACGCAAATCAATTAATTGTGTGTTTAGAATGGAACAGTAGTTAAAAATAGCATTTCGAGCACTTATAGACTCACTTATCGGCTAGATGATTTCTGTTAAGTGATAAGCGAAGACCACCCACTTGGACCGCAATAGCCTGGGATGAGGACTCACCTGTCGCACCAGTGCTACCACAATAACCACACTGTTAAAGAAGATGTTGAGCAAGAGAAGTGAGACGAAGAAGTTGTGCTGTAGTCGGGTGAGGTACTTGGGAAAGAGCTCGTTCACCTGTTGCTGGTGATGCAACGATCCACCACTCTGGTCCTCTGAGGATGGTGTAAGATTGAGAAACTCTTGTTTGAAGCGTTGCCATGACCAGCGTTGGTCGCCAGGCTCGTCCGTCACGCTAGGTATGCTTGCACGACGGATATTCTCTCGGAATTGCTTGGTGAGAATCTCGGCAGTGTTGGACATGCGCGGCATGACACTGGCGTGCCCAGACATAGCCACTCGGAACGTGCTACTCATCGTGCCCCTCACACTGGCTCTGTCACCCTACCACTCTTCAAACACTGTGCAGCGCATCTCCACTAGGATGCCTCACTCACATCTTGACTACCTTGACTCATCTTCTTAGTTTTAAATAGTACCTCTATCGACTACGCGAGTCTCACACAGCTGGTAGGTATGATAATGTAGCCATGACAATGATATCTCGAGACACCTTTCCAGTCTTTTTATTACATTACTTAGGACGACTCTTTATATATCTCCCTCCCTCTCTCTTGACACCTGTGCTTGCTACTAGTCTTGAGAACCACTTTCTCGCTTTTCTTGTTTCTATCTCATTGACAGGCACTCCTTATCCCTCCTCTCGTAGCGGATTTACAAGATTGAGCACTATTGATATTAGTACAAAGAGATTGTTAGGTCTCATTCGTAACTCATTTCATCAAGAATTTACACAAATATTTTATTGTAATTTAAACTTTGTGCAGTATTATCTTGGCAAATATCGTAAAGTGATTTTCTTTGAGATCTTAAGAATTTACTGAAATTATATTTTTTGTTTTATGTGTAACTTGAACCAAGATTTTGTTTTGATTTTGACTGTTTAAAAATATACCTTGTTTTTAGTTTATCAAATGATAATATATAAATCTTTAATTCAGTTGAACAATGTAAAAACATACAATAAAATAAAACTTTAGGAAAATTAAAAACAATATAAAATTGTAGAGATAAAATTGTTTAAGGCCACTTGAGGTAGAGGTGCTTTACCAGATGTTGCGCAACCGCCAGATAAGGTACCAGTAGGTGAAGAAGTAACCCACCCAGCGCCCGTACTTATAAACCAAAAAGACAGCCACTATGATAGCGAAAAGGTGTCGCCAGTCGGCTCGAGGCAAGTTAGCTATGGCATCACTCGAAGGCATTGGCAAGAAACTTGCCAACGGTGGAGAATTCTGATTTAGATGAAAGCCCAAGTGAGCCCAAAACGGTTTGTTTTCATCAGCTAGAAAAGACTCACGGGGTGACTTTTCCTTCTCTTCGGCACTGGAACGTACTGTAGATGGCATAATAGACTTTTCAATAGACTCTTCTGTAGCCACTATCTTGACAATGGTATTTGAAGTGATCATTGTATTCAAAGACTTGGCTTTTGCACTAGACTCGGTACCAAATTCAGTATAAAATCCTGTGGTTACTATCTCATCAATAGTATTTGAAGTGGTCAAATTAGAGTTGTTCTCTACTGTACTCAAAGAATAGACTTCGGTGTTAGACTCGTTAGTAAATTCTGTAGTGGCCAACTCGTCAATAGTACTCGAATCGTTCTCCACTGTACTCAAAGAATTGACTTCAGTGCTAGAGTTGACACCAATTTGGCTGGTTGATTCTGTGGTGACTATGTAAAGTAGCTGTAAACTTTTGCACTCACTATCGGCCAGGTGTTGGCACGGATGAGAAGTGACTTCCCAAATATCCCCATCAGAGTCGACAAAGGTTTCGCCAAGTTTGTGTTTGCCAAGATCTTCCTCAGTGCTTGCCAATTGGTTCAATGGTTTAGCGAATAAAACCGAGACCGTTATCAGTGTGATTAACAAGAAACACTCGACAGCACAATGCATGGTTAATCGCTGGTAGGTGGCGCAACAATCGTCAAGATCAAAGCCAGAAAAGCAATTTTTCGAAATTAAAAATAGCTTATTTGCCCTGCTTAGTTTATCCATTGCATTTGTGATTGTTTATTAATTAATTGTTTTTGATTAGATAAATTTTTTTTCATTGTTTAGCTATTGTTTCTATATTTTAGCCAAATATACTTTGTGAAAACTGTATTATTAGGTATTTCGATTAGTTTAGCTGACTTTATTTGACCAGTAGATGGCGCTGCTTCTTTGTTTAAAAAACAAGTTCGAATATGAATAAGAACGTGCTTAAGTGTGTATAGAATTAAAAATTTTCTAACAAATTGGCCATAAACTACATAGAATCACATTTTTTGGTTTTTATTTATCAATATTTTTAATCGTTGTGCGTAACAAAAAATACGTTGTGTATAAGTTCTTGTGATTTTATAAACTGGTGAATGGAGCAAACTTATCAGAGTGACAATAGTGCTAATAGTTAGTAATTGGTGTTGTATGATTAGTGTCATAGCTGGTTTTGATTCACTCGAATCAAGTATGACAATGATGTTGGTTAGAATATTGGTGCATAGATTGCTTAGGTTTTTGGTCATTGTGCCCTTATTTAGCTTAGCTTAAGGGCTGTGGTGACAGAGTGAATTGAATTGAAGCGAACGCATGTGTTACTATGCGTTACGCATAGAAGTATACGTAACGCATGCGTTACACATAGTTTGACCGCGATAGCCTGAGCATCACGGATGGATGGTTCGCTAGTGCGGGTCTCTTCTTCCCATATAGCACCAAAGCGAGTCCCGTGGAGTGGCACGCGTGCGCACCATTTGTGAGTCAACACAAGAGGAGGACACCGACGGGCTTGAGGCCAAAGCTGCACCAAAACATCGAGACAATAGGGAAGGATATCTTGTGGATCGCTTTGTGGCCATGACCAATCGAGCCTCGCTCAATGTTTCGATGTCGATGCACAATCAGACCAAACGTAAGTAGTTACCAAGTATCTTTTGGTTTGGTCGATCTAACCTGGTGGCTTGGAATCCTCTAGAAGCGCCTAGTGGGCCAATCACCTCGGGGGGTTCCACTACGGTGATGGTGATGCCCACAGAGAATCTTACCGAAACGGGCCCCAGTGAGCAACACTGTGAGGAGAATTACCAGCACTACTTGGAGCACCATCATGGTCAGGTGCAACACGCCCACCACGGACACCATCACCATCACCACCACCACCACCATGGGTACCACCCAGCAGTGGGGCCTAGCACGCCACCCAGTTCCGATGGGTTTGGCTACCACCACGAGGTGACCTCCACTACTTCTACTGCCTCCTCGGCCAGTGGGTGTCGTTGCTCAAACAGACTTCTCACTGGCATTGTCATCACCATACTACCAATTGCCATCACTTCCACACTGATTTGTGTGTTTATGATGCAGAAGACTAATTTGCACCAGTACGCCATCTACTCTTTTGTCATTTTCTGCGCTGCTTTTGTTTTTCCCTTTGCCCTCTTTTTCTTTACTGTTGTTCTCAACAAGGTGAGATGGTTTAATTGCTTGTTTTTCAATATTTAATATCATATCTATTTGAATAGATCTATAAGTTTTACAAACGAGAGTTCTTACAAAGCACTACCGGTCCCTCGGTTGTGCTACCCGGAGAGAGCTGTGATATCGAGTCGGGGCCATTACCACTGCCAGAAGCTGTTCCTTCCTCCACTTCAAGCGGCTATCACCCCAATCTATCTACGGGCCTTGGCAGAGTGATTTTAGCTCCAACAGGCGAGCACCATCACCAGTCACCAAACGGACACGCTGCCAGTCTGATATGCTATCCAGCAGGTCGCATTTACCATCCATACTACTACCAGATTGAAGATGGTGGCACAATAGTAGCTTTTGCGCCTGCCGCTGCACCCGAGGGTCCTCCCCCGCCACTAATCATTGAGGACAGTCCACCAAGTTACGAGATGGCACTGCTATGTCCTAGTGTCAACAGTCACTCAACTTATCAGGGCACAATGCAAGTGCTACTGCACAAACAGTCACTTGAGTCAAGCAAGGAGAAGCCCACCTCCAGTGAGCCTGACATTTCGACACATCAAGGTGAAGAGGAAGAAGTGGAAGATGAGCAGTCTAATTCAGCCAGTGATCCTTCTCTTGGTTCTTCGCATGAGCCAGCCATGCAGTCCGATAACTCTTCTACTCATTTGCCCACAAATATTTCTGGTTGATGATTCAAGTCGCCGCAAAGAGATAGGTGAGAGCTTTTAGTGCTCGACACCTAGAGCCGTACAAGCCAAGCCTTGCCCTTACCCCAGTGGTTTGCTGTGTATTCTCGCCGTTTTCTCGATCATGTGTGTGATGCATCATCAGTGGAGATTCACATTCCTCAAGCCAAATTGTGATACCTCCTATGATCTTGGTTGGCACTCACCACTGCAAGATATCTCTACTTAACCCCTACAAAGTCACCGATTCAGATACTGAGTCACGACTTTCTGCTTTATTTTTGTAATAATAAAAGCGCGCCCACCTGGAGATCACTAGCCACACCCACGCCACGCGGTCCACCCTGGAGTGAATGCGCTTAAGCTGTTGAACCTAGCTCTGTCTCAATTTTCTCGTTGATTGCTTTTGCAAATTAATCTTTATTCTCTCTCCCTCTTCCCCAGTCACCAGTGCAAAGATGTTATACCTGTTATGTTTATTTTATGAGAAAGAAAATATATATATTAAAAATTTGGACAAATATTGCTCACTTACTTTCTATAGAGTTGATTTGTTTCGTGTGTTGAAGTACCACTGGGTGTCACCGATAGATGACGCTATGCGTTATATCAACGTTGCCGGTGTGTTATACCAATTCGGCGAATAGACCTCTTTGTGTCAATCATATTAGAATATTAATTAGATTTTTTATTATTAGAAAATATCTTACATATTTTTTAGTATAAAATGGTTTTTATTAGATTCAATTTCTCTAAAAAGACACAATGACATAAAGAAACAAGAAGAGTATGTGAGTAGTTGACTTGACACTGGCCAGCTGTAGAGCTGTGGCAGTAGAAGTCAAGCGGGTAACAGTCTACTTGACAGCAATTGACAAGCCACTAGCTTCCACCACCCTATGTTGACATGCCCGTTAGAAAAGATGTGCCCGCTATGTAGTATCATGTACTCAAACATGTATACTTAACGTGCATAAACAAATGTGATGATACGACAAGATGACTTTACCTCACAAATCAACGGGAGTAATGTAATTTGTCGTGTAGCAGTATTATCTAGAACCAAATTTCCCAATCAATTATTCTATAACACAAGTTTTGCTTATAAAAAGGGGCATTTCGGACATTAATCGCTAATCTAATATGGGGGTGTCAGAAAGGGGAAGAAGATAATAGGAGAACATTTGGATCATCACTTCAAACAAACATTTAAAGTACATTTTCTACTGCTATTATGAAAATACAGTTATTATATCAAACATGTTTAAGCATTAATTTAATTATTCATTAATAAATTAGTTAAATTAGCTAGGCATTGCAGGAAAGTTTACGCTATGTATTTACATAGAAAAGTTCCGGAAGTTTCTTTGCAAATAACTTATTTGAAATAAGAAAGCCTATGAGCAAGGAGAGAGGCATGTATACATGAAGTTGCCCATTCTAATACTAATAGATGGCACTTTCAAAGTAGCGTATTTATAGAAACTAGTAGTTTGGAATATTGCCTAAGTTATTGTCAAGGCTGAGCAATACAAAGCGGATGACTTAATGATGAGTTTTTGCTGCGCTACACGCACCTATGCAATCACTGATTGCTAATACCTGTAAGTTCACTTTGTCCAGTGTCGAAATTAACTTGCACAATAAGAGCCTGTAATGGGTTAACTAAAAGTTACATCGTGTTGCTACTATAAACAAGTCAAATCTTTTGACAGAACAAAAACAAACATTCATTTAGCCTTTTAGATTATTTATCTCAACGTTTGAGATAAAAACAACAATTTTTATTGATTAATTATTGTTTTTAAATATCTTCTTCTTCTTCACTAAGCCTTAGGTTTGCAAGAGAGCCCCCAAATGGTGGCAAACTCCTGCTGCAGAAAAGTGTCTGCATTGCGCAGGGTCGGCTACCCAAGTTCGAGAATTGGGCAAGGTTAGCGACAGTTGATAGAATCAACTTGATACCTCGGCCGACTCGTCGCATAAGCTTGATGCCAGTGTTTTTAAATTTAATTAATAATAAAAATAATTTTCATATATATTGACCAGGGGTGCACTCGAGTCCTCAACAATTATCAAAATAGCCAATAGACTTGTATAGACTCGAGCGCACTCCTGATATTGACTTATTCAGTCTCAATTGCATTATTTATTTTTACTAGCTTAAAAACTATAATTCAAAACAAAAACAAGTTATAAATTGTATAAATTATAAGATATTTTTAGAAACTTCATTGCAGAAACATTTTATAAAACAATATCTTTAATAAATATTGGAAACATCTGTTACTTAGATCCGAATGTTAATAAAACATAAAAGTTTATCATAAGTTATAGTTTTAGATTATTATTATTATTATTATGGCAATTGTTTATTATTATGGCGTTTGTTATATTTGTATCATTGTTTAAAATTGCAATTCCGTTTTACCAATTGGAGTTAATGGAAGTACGAGGGATGACCACAGAGAATGAGCACTTTATTAAACCTAGTTTAGAGAGTTGCGAATCATGAGTTGATGATGTGATTAAAAGATTGGGTGGATGAAGAGCAATCTCTTGTTTGGTGAGTGAGTTGGCACGCGATCGAGACGTGACCAGAGTGACCAGAGAGGCGTCCAAGCAGGTGGTGAGTAGTAGGGCATCTCATGCACCACTGTGCAGTGCATAGTGACTCAATCACGATGCCAATCCAATACCCTCCAATAGCCTTAGTCACCCTCGCCCCCCGCCGACATCTAATTTTATCTCGACCCATTTTGCTATCCAGTGAGATGGAAAAAAAGGCATTCTCTTGCAGCTCACGCGATGGATGGTCAAGCCAATTTTGAGCACCATCTTCTTTCATAACTCATTGAAAACTAGTCTTAGGATTGAACCCAAAATTTCAATGTTTGATGCACTTTAAAATATATATTTATTTAAAACCACTCATGATTCAATTGGTAACCCAATCCATTTTTTCAAGTGCTTTTTGGTTGGCGGATACCTAAAAGAAAGCAATGCTTTTTTATTTATTTTAAAATCTAAGTTTAGAGTTGGATTCAAGTAACTCTGTGACAAGTGTGACAAGGTAGCATGTGGTGGTGGTAGGGGTGTCTAAGTGTCAAGTCTGTCTGGGTCCAGCAATAAGGGCTACTCTATATGGGTGCCATAATAGCGATAGTAGTGTTTGCAAGATCTGCTAGCGCGCAACCGCTGCCGGTGAGACTGTTGGTAAGACCCGAGCCCATCGATGCCACCAGCAGATCGGAGAGATCAGTCGTGCGCGGGAAGCCTAACTACTCGGATCGCTCGGTGCGGCACTCATCATTCACCATTCACCATTGAGCACCACCATCATCAGTCAGCTCTCCCCCGAGACCCGACCAGAAGCCGCATGATGGCTCATCCAAATATTGACATCACCAACATCTCTCGCTACCACCTCCACTGCTAACCTACTGCTAACCCACACAACCATGCCTGGTAGGTACAGTATCGCGCAGCTCACCGTGATCTGTTTTTATTAGCGAAAGTATCATTATCACTCTGCGATCGATGATTTATTTCCATCTAGCAGTTACCTCGAAGTGGCAATTCATGCGCTTTGCTTCGCTTCGCCGAGTTTGGAGAATTCAGAAAATATTTATTTTTTCTAGCTATATGGAATGTTCAACTTTTCAACCGTAATTTTTAATAAACTTAGAAAAAATAATAGTTTTAAATATAATTTTAATGTACAATTTAACTCAAATTAAAGTTTATAAAACTTTATAATAATTTACTAAGGTGTCATGAGCTGGACGTAATTCGCATATTTTAAAAGCAATGTTTAAAACTTTCCTTGCCATCACCTAAATGGGCATTTTAATTACTGCAGCTTAGCTTGTGGTTTGTTAGATTGCTTTTGGGAACTTGGCTCATTTCCGGACAAACTCATGCTTACAATGACTTCCGGCAAATAATAGTGTGGTGACATTACTACTCTAGTCAGACACTAATGACAATATGCTTTATTCAATTCACTAGAAACGCATCAACCGCGGCCTTCAGTGACCGTGCACTTTGTGCACAAAGCTTCAGATGCTTCGTTGCCTGAGAAGGAAGAGAAAGAAAGTGAGACCACAACGACCACCGAGCGCAACTCGTGTTGCGTTCACTGCAGCAAGGAATTTTTTACTTGCTTTGCACTTACTTCGGTTGTGATCGGTTTGCCCGTCACCATTATCATCCTGTTGATCAACTTTCCACGTCTCTCGCCGAGTCGGGACACGCACTACATTTTGCTAGCTTTTGGCTTTCCATTTTCCTTGGTGGTAATCTCTGCGCTGATCTATGGCATCTATCGTTTGGTGAATCGTATTCGCAAAGGACCCGACCACTCCAAGCTTTTGCGGTCTTCACGTCGCTCGTGGCATCGCTTTTCACGTCGTTTTCGGCCTAGTCTGCGAGCTCGCTCAAGCCGGCGTCAGCACGAAGCCAACCATCACCAGCAAAGTCACTGCCCACATGATCCCAACAATTACTCGGACAGTTCGTGCACCAGTTCACACTCGCAACTTGACAACGAACCTCGCCTCTACAGTCTGGTGACCACAGTGATGCGTCATCAGCAACACCAAGCATCGCCAGCAGCGCCTCTCAGTCCAGTCTTCCAAGCAGCCCAAAGTGACCCTAACCTGAATCAGTTGGCCTTGAATGTGAGTCAACTCGAATCGCATCCTCGCTGTGCCCATTACTACTACCAACGTCCAGTGACTCCATTGTGAGTTGTCAAGTACTGATCCTACTGATCGATTCAGTTTTCGAGGAATAACTCAGCGACGCCCTTGTCTTCAGACTGTGATGTCCAACCCCAGCCCCTTCATTTACATGCACGCAACCCATCATTTTCTGTGCTTTCTTAATTTTAAATTCAGCTTTGTGTGTGTGCACTTGTCAGATGATTTATAAATATATAAATCAGAAAAATCAGCCAGAGCCCGGCGGCCATCGAAATGCAAACTTTTTACTCCAACACCCCCAACACTACCCAACTCATTAACATACACGTATTACTCATACAGTCTGTGTTTCTAAGTAGGTGATAATGGAAAAAATCTAAGAAATATTTGGAAATAAAGCGTGCAAGTTTTCAATTGAGAGGTTTAATAAAAACTTGATTGAAAATTGAGTGTAAGTGTAATCTTGCCTACCCTGCCCAGTAATTGATAATTTACGTGTTATAACGAAATTGGATATGGGGATAAGATCCGCATATTGATGCCATTGTAAAGCAGGATTTTTATTTAATGACTTAATAAACTTGCACCATCACAGATTGTTAAATGCATGTATGATTGGATAATATTTGAAGTCGTACTTAAGTATTATTTCTCAAATTTTAATTCAATAATTCACAGTAATGGTAAAGTTTTGTTCTGATTACGAAACACAAGTTTGTTGATGGTATAATCAAAAAATTATCATTATTAATGGTATTCTTAAATCAATATAAAACAAGCTTTAGCATTAAATTAATTATAAATTAGATGTCAAATGCTTCTTAATGAAGAGTTCTACAGACAATTTCAAGTTTTTCCTTAACTCTCTCAATCTATTGCTACACTCATCACTCTTGCAAGGTATTTGAGCATTAAATTCACTCGCATCATGTGTCACATGTATCCAGTTGCAAGGCAAAAACTAACAAGAAAGCTAGTTGCCAGATCACTGAAGCATCCACCCGACACAAAGCCACCGCAATCCAAGCAAACATGTGAATAAAAATGAATTGTTTCATTAAATTTTGGCATCCCGCCTCAGTTGGTCTTCTTATCGCACGGCCCAGTCTTCTTGGTAGAGACGGCACTCTGTCCTCGTTTGCTTCCCTTCTCTTGGTTAGGTTGGCTCATGACTCATGAGTGATCACTGAGTGACAGCCAAATGGCTGCAGGGAAAGGCAAACACAACACAAGCAATGAACCAGCTAGCGCAGCTTTCCTCTGCTTTTTAATTAACCCGAGGTTCTGGTGCACCAATGACAACCGTGATTATTAACCCGATTCACACGCTTTTCATTCTTTGCATCTTGCATTCAAATGTATTTTTAAAGTAAAGAGACGCTAGTTTGATTATATCGACTGGCATAAGGAACAAACAAACAAAATTGTGCAGTCTTTTGGGATTCTATATAATTTAAAATTGTCAATTTGATTTTACGTTGACTTTGACTTCGTCCAATCAATTTACTTAATTATTTATATTTTCTGGGAAGGGTAATATTTTAAAATGAGAAATTTGATATTTTCATTAAAAAATAAAAAAAAGATTTATGTGCTTCCTCTTATTGACTTTGTTTATTCAAAATATCGTAGTTGCATAAATGCTAAATAATAATTACTTTAGAATTAAATTTAAATAATAAAGTTTCAAATAATTGCTTTGTTTTTTTTGGATTTATAATAAATTCATTTATTAAAAATTAAATCTGTTTTTTTACACTCTGTAGTCAACAATAATCTTTAATGTGTGACAATTTGAAAGATTAGGAAATGGATAAACGAATTGAGGCATAAATTTTCTAAATTTGGCCAATGTTGTTACTATGAATAGCTCGCATTACGAAAAGGCGATCAGTATTTGTAGCCTTTGTTGTTGTTTGGGGGATTTTTTGGCACAATAAGTGCGTGTCAAGTGGCACTGAGTTTGGTCATAAATCAGACTGAAAGAGTGGCAAAAGTGGCAATCGGAGGGTTTGGGAGAGAGAATGGCTTGTGAGGAGATGAAGCAAATTTAAGTAAGTGTGCGGTGGCAGTGTTGACCTATCATATCGCAAGCGACAATGCATTCCGCCTCGAGCTGGGTCCCCGAGACGGATCATATTGAGACTCGACCCGACTCTTGGAATGCACCACCATCCGACTACAACTTTTGCTACTTGTGTGAAGAAACGCATAATGGATGCCTAAAATAATTAACTTGACACTGTGTGAGTGAGAGAGAGAGAGAGTGTGTATGCCGCTTGGGTACCAAGAACAACAAGACAACACAACATGGTAGCAGTGTGGCGCAGAGAAGCCTACTGCTTGGCACCATCAGCCTTCACTTGAGCGACACACTCTACGAACCACACTGGAAAGGGCAGCCAATCGAGTCTGATGAATTGCTCCCTGCCAATACCACCACCAAGTCTTCTCATATTCTACCCAAATTAACCAGATATGAGAAGTTCTTATGCACATGCACACACTTACACGCACACACACACTTCGACTAATTTAGTTAAGCTGTGTATTTACCAGTGATGATGATTATTATAAAAACAACAAGAGAATTCCTCCAATTCACACCCGCGTGCAATTACACCACTCACGGCACTGTTTCGTGAGATTCGCACTTATCTAATTGCATTCACTCTCTAATAAATTCACCAGAATCTGTGTTCCAGAAGTTATCCGAGTATATACTGCATTCCGTATTAGTGCAAGCAAGTGTGCAATGTGTATTGCAATAATTAGTTTTCAAATTATTATAACTAGACGTTAATTAATATAGCGGAAAATAAGTATTTGTTAAGTTAACCCATATCATTGATACTTGTTTTTAAGTTTAAATCTACTACATAATGCAGTGATTAGCTTCAATGGTCAAAGTCAGTTAAATGGTGAACTTGACAAACGGGATAATCAATTGGAAAAGACAGTAATATTTTGCTATATTAACAAGAAAATTAAAACAAGAACGCATCAAACGCGACAAACGAAAAAACCTCAATTGAACAATAGACAAGTCTAAATGCAATACAATCATAGAATCATCAAAGTGACGAATCAGCAACTTAGAGCTGCACGTCCCAGACAACCAAGTGCAATAGTGTGTCGCGGGATTAAGTCAACCAATCCTCTTGGGACATTTGGAGGAAATGGGAAACACGAATGCATTTGTATTGACCATTCAAACAACCTAGAGGCCATTTTCATGTTACATGTTTGTTTCTAGTTGCTTAAAGTAACATACAATTGCATACATTTTTCAAATTGAAATTTTATATTTAAAGTTAATTTTGGTCTAACTTAAACTTTAAGGTTTGAAACGAAAATCACAATTCGTTTTATAAAACAGTGCTGCATTTTTTAGAACTACTAGTTCAATTTCAATCGATTGCTCAGTAGCAAGCCAGCATCTTTTTTATGCTGTGTGGATCGAATGGGCCGGAAAACATCGACAATGTGAGCCGTGATTTATTATTGAAAAAATAAGAAGTTTGATCAGGAAGGACGAAGCTGTGGAAACTTTTGTTGTTGATTTGGCCGCACGCGCGCGTGAAAAGGGTCAAGCAAATGCATGTGGAGCTTAGGAGATGGCGAGAAGAATGAACAAGATTGCTTTAGTGCAAACGAGGAGCTTAGTAAAGCGCCCACTGTGGCTTCTCTAACGCTCCCCACTCGAATCCCATTTAGGGCCAAATCGAATTTTTTAGATGGAGCTACTCAGCGCTAGGGGTCCAGACTCGTTGCTGGACACAATCACTGCGATGGATGAATGGTTTGCAATTAAAATGTCACTTTCATTGCAACTTCACTTCCTTTAGTCAATATCTTTCAAGTCTGGACAATTCTCTTCTCACCACACTCTTTTGCCAGACAATCTTGCTATTATGAAAGCTTAAACCAAAAAATTATAAGAGTAGTCTAGAGCAATTACAATAAAATATTAAACTTGGTTATCCAATTTGGTATGAAGTGCTCTTGCAACTTGCTACTATGGGAACGCACCATATTCTTCTCTGCCCATTCTTCCAACAAAAAAAGTGGCAAGTTACAAGTTTGGTAACCCGAGAAAGCATAATTAAAAACCACGCCTGCTACGTGTGATAATGCTGCAGCATTAAATTTCACAATTATAATTTATTTGTATGGTGATAGCGATTTTAGTTGGTTAGTAGCCACTGTAAATCTTTTAGTGTATTTCATCATCATCATTTATAATAATTTTCATCACTTTTCCTTGAAAATGTCTTTTTGATCGTTTTTTGAAAGTCACGTTTCACAATAATCTCAGAGCAGATAAGGTTTAAAGTAAATTTTATGTGACATTACTATAGTGGAAATTTCCTAATTTTGGACCATTTGCAATTTAAAATGCTGCCCTGGTGAACGAATGGGTTTGATTGGAATCGTTGATGGATTTGGGTGGGAGAGAAAAGTGGGTGAGAGGGCAGATGGTCGGAGTGAGACGACTCTGACCTCGACTCCAACTTCACTTGGAGTAGAGATGGCAGCTAGTAGTGTGTAAGTGTGTGTTAGTATGTGTAAGTGTGGGTGGATGCCAGAAAGCCAGTAAGCGCTGTCACCGCGGTACCAGTCAGTACTAGTGGTCGGCCCCAAGACACTGCATAGAGAGGCTAAGCCAACACTAGGGACTCATTTTTTCGAAACTCAATTATTTTTGCAGAATTCAGTTATTTTTTTGCGAAATTTAATTATTTTTTTACAGAATTTAATTATTTTTAAAACCGGTATTCAAGTTGAAGTAAGCCGGTTTTTAAGTAGAAATGAGTCGGGAAACTGTTCATATGCTGTTGATGTGCCCCTAGTGTTGGCTTACCCGGCGCACGCTCGCCTTCACTGCCACTATCACTTCACCAATTCACTTGGTCCGCTCGACTCCTCTTATAAGATCATAATGCTGCTGCAATCGCGGATTCGGTTGTGGCACGCAGTGACTTTATTGACAGCCTCGACTCATCTTGCTCAGTAAACAACAAACCCGATCGATTGACACTGGTCAGTGGTAGTCCAATGGCGTAATCAACGTGCGCGCACACAAATCTACTGGCGCGCCACTGTGTTAAAGCTCCTACAATAAACGGGTATTTGGTTTCGCCGTATCTCAACATTAGTGTAACAACTAAACTCAAAGTGAGATAGATTGCAAGAATTCTATTCTCACATTGTCAACATTGGCAAAGAAGGTTTTAGAAATTTTGAAATCCAATTTAGAATTGTTTGCATTAGTGCGCGATGGTACATCTTCATAAATGTGGTTTGCACTAGTGATCAAATGGATTCAGGCCTGCTGTACCCACCTCGACCGTACGCTTCACCCTCCACTTTCGAGCTGGATCCCACCAATCCTTACTTTCAGCCAAGTCCGTCATTTGCACGACGCTTCTCGACAAACCCCCAAATCGGCTACTATGATCTGATCACGGGCGAGTATCGGTACCGGAACGAACAACCACAAAACTACTCTCCACTTTTATCGAACTATGCGGGCGAAACAGAGCCGCCAATGTGCGAAGACGCGTGCCGTTGCTGTCAGATGCGATTACCTTTCAACTGTCTCACCATTTCACTGCTCACCAGTCTCATGCTCTTGCTCATGTTCAGGTTGGTTGTCAAGCACCCTAATTAGATGAACGTTAATTGATGATGAGTCATTTAACAGTCTGTTCAAAATGCTACTGGGAAGCAAGTCCAAGATTGACATGTCACTTTTCGAGAACATGATCGCACTCACCGCTATTCTCACCCTGGTTTTCCTGGTGCTCGCTGTTCTACGTCACCTCTGCTTGCGACACTCTCGAATTGCTCAGTGGTCACTCTGTCGGCGTTGTAAATTTTTCGGTTCGCTCGTAGCCGAGGTCTTTCGGTCGTCTGGTCCAAAGCACATCTCTTACAGTGCCAGTCGCATTCAAGCAGAAGAACAGTTTGTTTAGGCTAAACTTTAGCATATTTCAATTTGCCACTATTTTGTAATAAAATATCTTTTTTTATTATATAAAAAAGTGTGAATGTGTTAATCTCGACAGTAGCATACAAATATTCAGATTTGCAAATACAAGTCAATAATTTGCACCATAAGTACAGAAGCAAGATGGATTCGAATCTCGGTTCGCCTCAGAGCCGGCTGCCTCACTCTAATTCAATCCCCATCTCAGCCCACTGAGGTCCCACAGTGCAAATAAATCCCGGAGCTGGTCCATAATTGATGACGCAGACACGGTGGTGATTAATGGATCGCATACACGACTTGCCCGCTACCCTACGGTCATGCCACTGACACGCCTTGATTACTTCACCTCGAGTCCTCCTTATGATCTAGATGTCTACCTACCAAAGGTCTTCACTCATATTCACCATTTGGTACTAAATCCTACTCACTAACCTCAATTACAACTCTTTTCAATTTAACTAGAATGTAATTAATCAAACAACAAAATAACGAGAAAGGTAGTTTTTTTATTGAGAAGAGAATAATAAGTAATACAAGTCTATAAAAATATTAAAAAAACAGAGTTGAAAAGTGATGCATGGATTAAGGGTTTAATTTAAAGTTTTTAAACAAACATTAAGTGTCGGAAGAAAGTTTGGAATAGAAGTGATCAGAAAAAGTGATTTAAGCTCGAACCATTCGTTTAAGTGTTTCAAAAATATACTTGCTTTCAATGTCGAGCTGAACGGACTCGAGAAAGCATTGGCTGAGATCAGCCAACTTGGGATGATAGTCATCAAAGTACCAAACGTAGGTGTGGATAAGAGAACCAAGGTGAAAGACGACCCGTGCATTCACGCGGGACCAATTAATTGATTTGATCTGTTCGTTTGCATCCGAGAGAGTAAAGTAGCCACTTCGCTCCTCTTCAACTTTCTCCGGGTTCTCGTCTAGACTAAAGCCAGCGCGTTGGATTAACTTGAGTCCAGTAAAGATCAAGTGCGGAACATAGTTGCTCACCGAACTTGGTAGCACCCGAACCAAATGGGTCAACATCGACAAGGTGAGAATCAAAGAGCGATTAAGATTCTCAGTAGTCTGCGATTTCTTTTCACTAAACAAGCGGAAGATAAGGCCTGAAAAGTCAGTAAACAAATCTTCCTTTATATAGTCAAATTGAGAATTACTAAAGAAGGATCGCAAAAGACTCTCAGTCCATCGACGGTAAGCTTGAAATTGAATGAGGCTTTCCATGGGCTTCTTGTGAGCACGGGAGATGGGAGTGTGGCTGAAAAATACAAGTATTGCATGGACGGCAAGCAAGAATAGCTCCGAAGAGCTGTCAGAGCACATATGGTCTTTGCACTTGACCATCACTAAGTCAAAAATCTGCATTAAGCGAATTATGTCGTTTCGATGCTCCAAACGATCTCGAAGTTCAAAGATCTTTAAGAAGGCAAATATAAAAGAAGCAAAGAAATGCATTGAATCACATTCGACTTCTTCGATCACTTCATTAAAATGATTTAATGCAGAGTGAATAGACCAACTTGTCTTGCGATGCCGAGACAGGTAAAACTGGAAAGTCAATAATGGATGCAGAAAAAATTTCAATTGATCAGAATCGATCAGTTGGGGATCAGGTTGCACAGGCACAGTGGCGCTGAAGCTCTCATTTGATAAGAAAAGGTAGAGGCAAGACTCAAACAATTTAATTTCGCCATTGATATCATTTGAGTTTATAAGTTGAGAAATTTCATTGGAAGTCAAAAAGCTTTCGCTGACTTGCTGAAACAAATCTAACAAAGCGCAAAATCGATCAAACTCGGGTTGAGCCAACTTTTTGGTGATGATTTTAAGAAGTCGTTTCAAATAGTTGTCATTAATCAACTTGTAACAAGGCTCCGTCTTAGAAGTATCTTTATCTTTAATAGATTTAAAAATGCCAATAATGGGTTGTTCGAGCACGATCTTTTCCTTTACCTCTTGACATTTAGGCTCTTCAGGTAATTCCTCTTCCTCTTCGACATATTTAACCCTATTTTCAAACATCTTCATGAGAGGGGGAAGGTCAAAAGTCATGTCAGGATTACATTGATCAATCTGCCGGATAACATCGTCGATATCTGGACCTTGGTTCATCTTTTCACGCAAAATTTGAGCTTTCTTTTGTCTCTTCTTGAATTCATCCATTTGACGATCTGAAGGACTCTTTTCTTCTATCTTTTTGCTAGTCACAACAAAATCTCCATCGAGAGAGTCGTCACTGTCAACACGATCCAACTTCTTCCTAAGCTTAGTTTTAGGTAGACTACTAGATGCAACCAATTTCGATTCATCAATCTCACTTTTCTTCTTTCCCCTAGTAGGCCTCAAAATGTTCTCTTCATTTTCTTTCTTTTCTCTCTTTTTCGTTTGCTCTTCGGGGACTTCAAGTTCATTGATAGGGTTTAATTCTTGATTGGTTTCAACTTTACGCCGCGATCGTCGAGATTGCACAGGTTCAGATGGCATTTTCACTTTCCTCTTTGGTCGACATGAAGATTCTTGTGTTTTTAGAGCAACTTCTTTCAATTCTTCACCGCCTTTGGCTTCAGGTTGGGAAGTTTGCTTTCCGTCTTCATTTTCTTCAACCAACTCTTCCTTAGATTCCTTGAAAGCTACCACACCGTTGTCATTGTAAGGAAAGTTTGGGTCAAAGTGAACATGTCTTGAAATTCGTTGTTCAAGTGTAGTTTCTGACGAAATAGTAGAAGATTTAGCAAGTTTTGTCTTTTTCTTTTTGGTTTTCCCGTTGGTTTCAACAATGTCCGGAACTTGTTGATGTGTATCATGAGAACCTGAATCAGGTTTAACCTCATTCTGTGACTCGAAAGACACTTGATTTTTATTCCTTTTAGAACGCTTTGGCTTAACTAGAATTTGGTCAGCAGGCAGTGCAATCAATTGAACTTTATCATGGTTATTTGTTTCATGTAGTTCCTGGCTTTCAACCTCTTGGCTATCAGAGTTATGCCTCTTTTTCCTTGAAGATCGTCTCACCGTCACCTTTTCTTCCACACTACCTTTGACCAAGGCTTCTTCAAATGTCATTTTGTTCTTGCTTTTTTTCGATCGTTTGACATCATCTTGACTCGAGGAAGTACTCTCTACCTCATTATCTGTGCTTGTCTCTCGATTGCATTCTGCATGAACAATTATGCCTAGGCGTTTCCTGTTATTAGATCGATTAGCATCATCGTTGGTATTGACTTCTGTGGCACAACTTGGCTCACCATGAATCTTCTTATTTGTTTTCTTTGATTTATTAGTGTCCTCACCTTCAATCGCTTCATTGACCTCTTCATTAGAGTTGTCCTCGACAGCTTTACTTCGATGTTTCTTCTTCTTCTTCGAAAGATTCAAATCGTGGTCTTCATTAACTGCTATCACATTATCAACATCACACAATTCTTCAGCAGGTTTTTTATCGACAACTTTACCACGATGCTTCTTTCTTTTCAATCGTTTCTCATCATCTTGATTGGGCAATTCATTATCAAGTTGTCCGGTAAAACTTTTATCTTCTTCATCAACTTCTTGGTGCTTCTTTTTCTTTTTACTCTTCTTTGATTCTTTGACTGCCATCTGGATCTCATTGTCGATCTCCATTCCAGTAGATTCTCCAACAACTTCGCCCTCGTATTTACTTCTTTTAGAACGTTTTTCTTTGCTTTGTTTTGAGATTTCCTCAACATTGCCAGTGTCCACAATAACTTTTTCCGCCAAAGTCCCTTCATTAGTGTAGTCCGGAACCAGAAGCTTCTTATTTTTTTTCGATCGCTTGCCACTATGATTTTCCTGCATGGCACTTTCAAGTTGATCATTTCCAATTTCGACATGTTGGGTTTCACCATCAGTATTATCCAAGATATCGTTAAATTTCTTCTTCGATCGCTTAGATTTTTTTCCATCTTTAATTTGCTTAGTTACGTCATTGTCAATCTTCTCACCATCATCATTCGACACCGTCACTTCAGCATGCTCAGCTTTAGCTTTGGAACTAGATTCATCAGTAGATGCAAACAATTTTCGTTTTCGCCCCATTTGCTGTTCTTTTCAAAAAAAACAGCTATTAGTTTTCCAAAAACAACTATTATTTTTGGTAATAGAAACTTACCAGAGTACAAATTCACATATAAGATTAATAAAAACAAACGGATTAGATGACAAATAAAGAAAAGAAATCGATGAGAAAATAAATCAACAAAGGGTGCAAGAAAAACAACGTTCAAGCAAGTGGCCCTTGTAAGTGTTGCAATGAAGACAAGCGTTGCGTGAACGCACCTTACAAGCCCGCGAAAACACGTTACCAACAGGCCTCTCCAAATGTGACTGCCACCTACACATGCTCACTTCCCTCATCTTTGTGCAGCCAAAGTGACACTTACTTGCTGACGCATGCGCAAAGTGCACTCAATGCAATGACCAACTCGGAGATTTGTACAATTCACACACATTTTTGGGCAGGGCCCGTACACAAACCACGTACTCTCTAGTGCTCAATGTTGTTTTGGTTTGGTTCCACGTTTGATCCTCTGTTTCCTGCTTTCAAATGGATGAATTGGCCGAAGAACTAAGTGGCACCACCCTAGATGAAGAGCCGAGACAAGTATTATTGCATTGTTTTGCTCTTTAAAAGCCAATCGTGCTTTCACATTTAGGATTCCTCGGGACAAAAGGCAAAGATTTCGAAGCCCGTTAATCGAACGGCATCGATTATCAACCGATCCAAGTTGTTGATCCTCAGCGATTCAGAAAGTGAAGAGGAAGAGTGCCAGGAGAACTTAAAAAATATGTCCAAGCACATGCGGGTTTCAAAACCTCGCACCATCAACTCAATGCGTAAAGGAAAACGAAAACGCAACTCAGCTTCAGAGAGCTATACTGCACCAGGCACCAGTTTTGCTTCACTAGGTATCCGACCTCGTAAGGGCAACCGAGTCAAACTTGACCGCTCTGAATCGATGGAGGTAGAGCCAACTCATCACCAGCACCCGAGCGACTCCTCGGACATCGAGTCAGAGGACTGTCTCACTGATTGCAATTGCGATGGTGATGATGAGCAGAGTGATTTTCCCGACTCTGCATCTTATCGAAAACCACCATCTAGGTTGCGCACAAGAAGTCATCGGTACGCCAAGACAGAGTTCAAGATACCCACCAAACCGGTCAATCCTTTTTCCATTGATTTTGATGCCCATCTCTCGCCTAGTTCAAGTCTTTGGAAAAAGAGACGACCACTACATTAAAGTACATGTATCGTGCAATTAATCAACAAAACTATGTAAAATACAAACTTGCTTATTTTTTTGTAAATAGTTCCTTGTATAGAGAATAAACATTTAACATTGTAAGTATAAATTCTTCAAATATTTTATACATTTATTCGTTCATTTTCTATCAATTGATAAAGACAGTATCTTACTAGAATTTAAAATAGGTTAAAATGTGAAAGAGAAAGATCTTAACGGTTGGCGTTGCGACCAGTGATGTCCTTCCACATCAACTCCTCGTGATGCTTCTCGTGTTCCAGATGTTTAGCCTTCTTGTAGGCGGCCTTGGCAGCGGGAGAGTTCACCATCGAGTCGATGAAGCAAATGAAGGGGAAAACGACCATCATGCCGTAGACGGTGTAACGAAAGGTCCAGTTCATCTTCCACTCATAAGCCACGTTCCATTGGGCCCAACGAGCAGTGTTGGTGTAGGGAAACACCATCGGTGAGCCTTGCTTCGGCATCGAGAACTTGATCATACGAAGTGCTGACAAACGAACCATCTTGCCAAGGCAAAGCAAAATATCACTAAATGCTACTGATGCAAATGATTCACTAAAATACCTTGATGAGAATAGAGCAAGACCAGTGAAGGACCAAATGAAGAAGTCAACCAAGTTTGACACGTGAAGGGCAAAGAAGAGCACCCAGTGGCTTGCACTCGCACACTTTAACACACACAAGTGACTTTATAAACTGTGGCTGCCACTCGGGTCGACATAGCCAATTTACCACTCTATGAATCGAAATAGTTTTTTGATTTGTAGTCTACAATCGACAAATTGTAGATTTACCACAAAATTAGTTCGAATAGCAGGTAATTTTATAAATGAAATTGTTATTTATTTTTCTTAAAAATAATATTACAATTTTTTTTTAAAAAGTGGTCAACGTTAAATTGTAATTTCAAACAATTTGATTGATCGATCACAACTACAACTCGCAATATAACACTTTTTCTTGTCATCTTGTATGTCTATCTTTGAGGAGAAGCGAACTCGATTTACCATGTGCGTATGCCTATAAATGTAAAACCAAGTTAATGTAAAGTCACTTTCCACATTACTTTAAAACGTACCTGAAGGAATCAAATTGATATAGATTGCACCAAGATGATTGATGTACATCAAAAGAATACAGAAAGATACTGCCAATTTCGAGTGCTATGCACACTAGGTACTTCTGCTCGAGGCTTAGGGTAGGATGAACATGGATCGAAGTGACTGCGTCTTCACACAACAACGGCTGGCCGGGTGTCACTTTGTTGCCATTTGCCACATTCCAGTCGATCACCATTCTATCTCGAGAAGCAGTGAAGAATGTCTTCGAATCGGGGCACCAAGCACAATCCCAGATGATTCTGGTGTGCACTCCATTTGTCTTGTCTGAGTGCGCCACACGTGGATAGTCTGCCGTGGTCATGTCAAACAGTGCCCATGTGCGATCACGAGATACACTGAGAAGAAAATTGTCGTTGGGAGAGAAACAGATCTGGGTGACGGTTAGATTGTGTGAGACTAATTCACCCAATTTCTTGTTGGATTTTAAATCCCAAACGATAATAGCGCCATGAGTGATGTTTGATGCTTTGCAGGCCGATGCAAGCAAAGTGAAGTTAGAATTAACGGCTACTTGAAAAATCTCGTAGCCGTGACCATAGAGCTTCTGCGATTCGGACCACAGTGTGTTTTGAAGCAGAGTCTCTTCAGTGGGTGGTGTGTCGAGAGTCTTGGGTTTCAATTGCTCTTCTACGGTGGTAGAATCGTAGATAGGAGCGTTTGAAAGCCCAAGAGCTGGCACAGTAGCGCATTGGGCCATGTCACCCGCAACTTCTAAACACACAGAGCTGATCTTTTCGACTGAATCGATGAAACTCCTGGTGGCTTCAAAGATTCGCACAACTTTCTCATCAGCGCCAGACACTAGTCGGTGTCGACCAGCCATTGCAAGACATTTCAAATCATATCCATGCACTTGGGACCTAGCTATCTCGTGCCAACTGGTCATTCCATTCGAATCAACCCACCGACTATGAAGTCGTGTAGTTTGGTCTGCAGAGCAAGTCAAGAAATATTCACCCTTCGGCTCCCAGACAAGATCGGTAACTTCGCGAAAATGACCGGTGATCGGAGGCAGGGGAAGCCAGTTGTCTCCTTCCTTTCTCCACAAATGAATTGCTCCGCTATAAGACTGACCAGCAATCAAATCTGAACCAGAAGCACAACTCAAGAATCCAATTACATTGCCACCAACTTCACCAAAGCGAATCTTCTCGTTCCAAATGGAATTATTGTCCGATCCCATTTGTTCCCAGAGAGTTATTGTCTTGTCCATTGATGAAGTAAGGAGATAGAGATGCTCATCGAATCGAGTCCATTTCACATCAGTAACCCAACCTTCATGGCTAGATAGTACAGTCTCGAGATTGACAATAAATTGTTCACCAGAATTGAGCTGGAAGCTTTGCTGGTGAAAACTGACATCTTCAGTAGATTTTTTAATTTCATATACACGAACCAAAAAGTCTTGTGAGCCAGAAGCCAATAAAATTTGGTCTAGAAAAAATGGTAATCAAAATGCATTCAAAACAAATGTAAACAAGACATACTGTTGTGCTGAACTAGATCGACCGATTTGATCCAATCTTCATGCCCGCGAAGAGTGATCAGACTTTCTAACTGATCGTTTTCAAATCTACTCAAAGTGACCATTTCATTTGAACCAGCTGACACCAAAATTAAACCACGAATTAAACTCAAATTTTGATACAATTTTACATCAAAAATAAAACAATTTGTCTTTTGAGTCAAGGAAACTTGAGCATCTTTCCAAATTACAAGAGTCCGATCGTTTGATGACGAAACAGTGATAAAATGGCCATCACCAGTAGCAACACTGTCACTGACAATGACCGAATCCTGATGACCATTTATGAGTTTTAGCTTGACACCCAACCGGTCGTTGTTCACTTCCCAAATTAGAATGCTTTTATCCACCGAGGATGAAACCAAGTATTGGCAGTCTGAGCCATGAACCCAACGAATTGAGTTCACTAAATCGGTGTGACGCGCGATTGTTTCAACAACTCTTCGTTTCTTTAAAAAAAGTAAATTTTAACTAATTAAACATTTTGTTCAAACAAAAAATAAAAAACACTATACTTTGAGATCGTAGATCACCACCGAATTGGTACTGCCAAACACGATCAAGCCATTTTGCAAGTCAAAGCAATGCGGGTAGCAATTGCACGCGGCACTGGTGTAAACATTTTCACAACTCGACACTTGCATCGTTTGTCGAGAGATTCGCAAGAATCAACCAATTGACCGATGGAAAACAACAAAACTGAGAATTATCAAGGTGGAAACACGTGAGAGATGTAAATCGGCTATCTCGACCCGAGAGTGCACAAGGAGTGTCAGGTGGTTTGCACTCAGATGGATTTGTTTCCCTTTTCGCCTCGTCAACACTGCTAACTCATTACATTCCATTCTTCAAATCCATCCCAATTTGGTTGTTGTCACATTTTAATAGCATTTTAAGGTAGGATTATCGAGCTTTAGATTAAGAATTTTATTATTAAATTAATAGTTTTTCTTTGATAATTATTAATTTAGAGTAATCTTTAGTTTATTTAGTTTAATCTAAAACTAAAATTAAATACTATAAAGTTTTAAAGATTTATTTTATTTTGATTTCTACCGGTGTCTAGAAAAGCGTATAATTTATTTTTTTATATTAATTCACCTTTTAGAATAGACTTTGATTCACTAATTTGTTTTTTTTATTTGAACATTGTGCCGAGCAGTGGCGAAATGATCCACTTTATGTTACTGTTTAGCCGACAAGGCAAGTTACGGCTACAAAAGTGGTACGTTGCTCATCCCGACAAGACCAAGAAGAAATATACAAGGGACTTGGTCAATTTGGTGCTTGCACGCAAGCCAAAGCACAGTTCATTTGTCGAGTGGCAAGACTTGAAGATTGTCTACAAGCGCTACGCCAGTCTCTACTTTCTTTGCGCCATCGAGCAATCTGATAACGAATTGCTCTGTCTTGAACTCATCCATAGATACGTCGAACTTCTCGACAAGTACTTTGGAAGCGTAAGTGTGCTTTCTTGTCCCATCTTGAATATTAAATATGTTTTCATTATTTAATTCTCTTCAAAGGTTTGCGAATTAGATATCATATTCAATTTTGAAAAAGCTTACTTTATTCTTGATGAACTACTAGTGGGAGGTTTTATTCAAGAAACTAGCAAGAAAAACGTGCTTAAAGCGATTTCTGCTCAAGACTTGGTCCAAGAGGTAAGTCGATTGTTTTTTCTCTCTGTCTCTCTCTTTCTCTGTCTTTGGTCATTTGTCTTTTTTGCTTTGCATGTATTTGCTTATGCTTTTTTATTTATACTAATCATAAAGCACTTCTCTAACTCTCCAAGTTTTGTGTTATTATTACAATCCAAACTTCTCTCTCTCTTTTCCCCAAAGGATGAATGTACCGAGCTCACTTTTAACGATTTTGGTTTTATTTAACCAAAAGTGAAGTGCACCAGACCAAAATATCGTTTTGTGCTTGACGCGATGCTTACGGCTGCTTTGTGTTAATATTATTTTATATATTTATTTTATCATATTATTATTGCCAACCAAATAAACTTGCAATTGACAAACCAAACATTCTTTTTTTACTTTTTTCTCTCGTATACAGGAAGAAACACCGCAAGGCTTCTTTGAAGACCACGGACTTGGTTAACTCTTTGATGACGGTGCTTTCTCAAATTCTTGTCCAACTAGTTCGATACCTTTTCCCACAGATGATCCTCGTCAATCGTAGTCATGTATGTAGTTTGTTTTATTATTATTAGAACAGTTTAAAGGTTCACATTTTGTAAATAACCAAGTTTTAAAGAATTGAAATATGAATAAAAAGGCTTGAAAAGTAGTTTATCAGCTATTTATTATCTTTCCGGAATGCCCTATTTTTTGTGAATCGATTCCCTTGACATGGTGTGAAGAAGTGTGACAAGTCAACATAAATGCCACGAATCGCGGTGAGGGACGATAAGACGGTATCGATAGTATCGATATCAACTGGCCAAATGTGTTTTGGAGCCGGCCTGTCTCTTTGTGTTTCAAGCATGCTGTAGTGGTTGTGTTTGTTTTGGAACTGATTTGATTGCACGATATCAATCTAAAAATGGATCCTGACCTGTATGATGAATTTGGAAACTACATCGGTCCTGAACTTGAGTCCGATGAAGAGGAGGATGATAATGACTACGGACAATATCGCACCAACGAAGATGACCAAGATAATGAGGATAGTGATCAAGAACAGAAAATGGTTGGTCTTTCAATTATATAGATCATCTTTTAAAATGTTTTTGTTTCTTAGGACTTAGTGCCAATGGACACTAAAGACGAGGATGATGAAGATCAAATGCAAGTGGTTCTTCATGAAGACAAAAAATACTATCCTACTGCGGAAGAGGTTTATGGACCAGATGTAGAGACTATTATCCAGGAAGAGGACAACCAACCCTTGACAAAACCAATCATTGATCCAGTTAAGGAGAAAAAATTTAGTCATCAAGTGCATGAGTTACCATTGACTACCTACGATCTTGAGTAAGTGTCTATTGGAACTAATTTTTGTATTTACTAATTTATTTTAAAAATAATATTTTTTTAGATTTATGACAGACATGATGGACAATTCGGGATTGATTCGAAATGTGGCTTTCATAGGGCATTTGCATCACGGCAAGACTTCTTTCGTGGATAGTATTATTGAACAAACTCACCCCGAGTTGAAACGAAAAGATGACAAGCCGGTACTTATAAACTTATATTTTGAATTAGAATTAATTAGATTTTATTCTAGTTCCGTTACACTGACATTCTTTATACGGAACAAGAGAGAGGTGTCAGCATCAAATCGACCCCAATCACCGTAGTAATGCAAGATTTGAAGTCCAAATCATACTTAATGAACTTTTTTGACACCCCGGGACATGTTAATTTCTCTGATGAGGTCACCGCGGCTATTCGTCTTTGTGATGGCGCAATCCTCTTTGTCGATGCTGCCGAAGGCGTCATGCTTAACACTGAACGTCTTTTGAAGCATGCACTTCAGGAAGGACTGACTGTCGCGGTTTGCATTAACAAAATAGATCGCTTGATCTTAGAGCTGAAATTGCCGCCTTTAGATGCTTACTATAAAATTCGACAAATTCTGGATGAAATTAATGGCATTATCAAGTAAGATTTGTGTTTGTTAAACAACATTGGCCAACTGTAACTAATTATTTTGTTATTGAATGCTAGATCTCATTCGAGTAACAAAAATCCTCCGCTGATTTCTCCTCTGTTGAACAACGTCATCTTTGCTAGTTCGCAATATGACATCTGCTTCACTCTCAACTCATTTGCACAGCTATACTCATTCTATTACGGAGGATTTGATGCTAAAGAGTTTGCCAAACGTCTGTGGGGTGACATCTACTTCAACAAAGCCAGCCGCAAGTTTGTGCGCAAAGCCCCTACTGGCTCCACCCAACGAACCTTTATCGAGTTTATTCTCGAACCCCTCTACAAAATAGTTGCTCAGGTGGTTGGTGATGCGGATGATTCTCTGGAAAAAGTTCTTGATGAACTTGGGGTTAAGCTGTCAAAAAGTGAGCTTAAGATGAATATTCGCACACTGCTCAAGTTGGTTTGCTCTCGCTTCTTCGGGGACTTTAATTGTTTGGTTGACGTGTGTGTCAACGTGATTCCATCGCCAGCTGCTAATGCTAAGAAGAAAATAGAGACTATCTGGAGAGGACCTAGCAATTCTCCTCTTGGACAGTCAATGATTGAATGCGATCCTAAGGTAATTTATCATGGTCCAATAATATATATGTACTAACATACTTGTGTTTCAGGGTCCACTGGTAGTGCACACAACCAAACAATATTCAACCCAAGATGCAACCACTTTTAACGTTTTTGGTTTGGTTCTAAGTGGTACTCTGGAGACCAAACAAAATGTTAAGATTCTGGGCGAGAACTACTCTTCGCTTGACGAGGAAGATTCTCGGATTATGTCGGTGGGCAAACTCTTTATATATGAAGGTCGATATACAATTGAGGTGAATCGTGTTCCCGCCGGAAACTGGGTTCTTATTGAAGGCATTGATCAACCAATCTCGAAGACTTCCACAATTGTCGACGCTCGTTATGATGACGAGTTGTACATTTTTAACCCTTTGAAGTTTAACACACACTCGGTGATCAAGATTGCCGTTGAACCAGTGAACCCTTCTGAGCTACCAAAGATGTTGGAAGGCTTGCGAAAATGCAACAAATCGTACCCGTTGTTGAGCACTAGAGTGGAAGAGAGTGGTGAGCATGTCATTCTTGGCACTGGAGAGTTGTTTCTTGACTGCGTCATGCACGATCTACGCAAAATGTACTCGGAAATTGGTATGGCAAGTAATACTTTTAAATGTTTTAGTCTAAATTGGTTTCACTTTATACAGACATCAAGGTGGCTGATCCAGTGGTATCTTTCTGTGAAACCGTAGTGGAAACTTCTCAAATCAAATGTTTTGCAGAAACTTCAAACAAAAAGTATTTTTGACTTCGTGTAAATTTTGATTATTAACAACTAATTTGTAAAATTCCAGAAACAAGATTACGATGATTGCTGAACCTCTAGAAAAAGGTCTAGCCGAAGATATTGAAAACGAAGTTGTTCAACTTGGTTGGAGTCGCAAGCAGATCTCTGAGTTTTTCCAGAACAAGTATCAGTGGGACATTTTGGCTGCTCGCTCCGTATGGGCATTCGGTCCTCATCAGACTGGGCCAAACATCTTGGTCGATGATACTTTGCCTTCGGAAGTAGATAAGACTCTTCTCAACTCGGTGCGTGACTCGATAGTTCAAGGCTTCCAGTGGGCTTCGCGTGAAGGTCCTCTTTGCGAGGAACCCATTCGCAATGTTAAGTTTAAGATTCTTGACGCATCAATCAGTTCTGAGCCTTCAGCGCGTGGTGGTGGACAGATTATTCCTACCGCACGTCGTGTGGCCTACTCATCATTCTTGATGGCCACACCTCGTCTCATGGAGCCATACTATTTTGTGGAAGTATTAGCTCCAGCCGACTGTGTGCCTGCAGTCTATACAGTTTTGGCCAAAAGACGAGGCCATATCACCCAAGACATTCCCGTTCCCGGCTCGCCACTTTACACGGTCAAGGCTTTCATACCCGCCATTGACTCGTTTGGTTTTGAGACCGACCTTCGTACTCATACACAGGGTCAGGCTTTTTGCCTCTCGGTGTTTCACCACTGGCAGGTTGGTTTATATTTACATCATTTGTATAAAAATCATTTAATAACAATGGTTATGGTTGTAGATTGTTCCGGGTGATCCACTGGACAAGTCAATCGTAATTCGTCCACTAGAGCCACAGCCAGCACCTCACTTAGCACGTGAATTTATGATCAAGACTCGTCGCCGCAAAGGGCTTTCCGAAGATGTCACAATCAACAAGTTTTTCGATGATCCTATGCTGCTCGAGCTGGCGCGCACAGATGTCAACTTATAGACATTTCATTGACAACTACCATAATCTATTATCATTTATAAAGTCAAATAAATATGCATCATCAATAGTAAAAAAATCATTTATTTATAATCAAGAGACAGAAGGCACAAGAAAGGATCGCAGATAATGGAACAGAGACATATAGCTACACAAGAGTGTATCTATACTTTTAAATTAAAAAATGTCTAAGTTTGTTTCTTATGAAAGGAGCAACAGGACCACCGTATTTACAAAATTGTGCCCCAGCAAAAAAATAAATAAGTTGTACTCGTTAAGAAGAAAAAACAATGACAATAGACTTGTAGACCAGATTGTAAAAAACGACCAGAATGGTGAGTGGAATGCAAAGAAGTAATGGCAAGGCTATATTTCGTTCTCTACCGCCTCGCTTTCCTCAGGCTCTTTTTGATGGTTCTTGGTTTGCCACTTGAAATTGCTAACCATCAGCCATCGTTGGCCACGCTTCTTCAAGTTGCACTTCTTCAGCTTGGGTTGCGTCGGATCGGCATTAGGATCAGCGCTGTCCAAGCAGAGTCCCGTTTTCTTGTGCATAATCTGCTGCGTCTGGTTGTTATAAACCCACGCCTGGTTGCCACCCATGCCGTGACAGCGAATTAGTTTGATCGGACTTTTGAAGCTGCTTGCGTCCATGCAATTGTCGTCAGACATAATCTGCTCGCGTTTTGTATAGGCAAACACTTGGTTGCCCCCTTGTCCATGACACGGCGCTAGAGCTATATTTTCGCCGCTCTTGCGTCCGAATGTGTCGAGACACTTGTTGGTCTCCACATTGCGCACTTCTCCCAGTGAGTAGTACTTGAGTGGCATCTGGCTTTCCGGGTATATCGTTTCAAGGTACCAACGGAAATCTATAACATAAGTTTAGAATTACATTTAGTTTCCAAAAACAATTGAACATACCTCGACATTGAAGGTCTTTTCTAAGCTGTTTCCGCTTAGTTGTATCACCCATGTCAATATTCTTAGCAGCTGGATTAATGGAGAAGAAAAAATCCTTCCACTCATCCATCCAAACCTCAGCAAGTCTTGCATTGTTGTGATTGACAATATTGCTAGTTCCACCAGGAAAGGTGTATGGGGTAGACTTTCGAAAGACATGTCCAATGTGCGAGCAAGTAGCAATCTCTAATGTTCCACCGCACATCCAAATGCGAAAGCTCATTTCAAGATTCTCGCCACCCCAGATGTCCATTCCTTCGTCATATCGACCCAGTTTGTTAAAATATTCTTTATCAATTGAAAATAAACCTCCAGCCATGGTTGGGGTTCTAAATTAATACCTTTCAGTTAATTAAGTTTGACTCATCCAAAAAAATTCGATTCGTACCTGACTGGAAGTGTGCGGTCATTGTTGCGTCTCTCAAATTCACGTTGCGGAACGTGGTACCAACGAAAGTTGAGTTTCCAATTGAATCCGCCCCAGGTTTTGTCAGAAGCAGTAATGTACTCAAAATTCTCGTCACTGATCACATCGATGATGGGACAAACCACACGAGTACTGTTGGGCAGAGAAGTGTTATACCAAACAAATCTATACCACAAGTCAAAACGTACCGATCTTCAACAATGCGAGCTAGGAGAGGCTCAAGCCAACCTTTGGTGCACTCGCAGTGTGCATCCAAGAAAGTGATTACTTCTCCCTCAACTTGATCAGCTCCAATAAGTCGAGCTCGAATCAGACCCGAACGCTTGCCGGTGCGTAACACTTTGACTGGCACCTCTAGTGTAGCAACATATTTCTCGAGCTTCTCGCCAAGATAATCTTAAAGACAAGCATGTTATCCTCTTAATGTCAATCTTTCAAACCTTCAATCGTACCTCTCTCACTAGCATCGTCGACCAGAATAATCTCTTTAAGTAAATTTCTAGGTGAAGTGCGTATGATACTATGAACTGTAAATCAATTAATCAGATTACAAACATATAAACTTGAATAATTTGCAAACCCACCTGTGCGTAGTAGAGTTGACCAGGCTTCATTATGAAAGACAATCACGATAGACGTGGTAGGCAAATATTTAGGATACCTTTTCCGACGGCAACTAGTGAAGAGTAGAAAGAAGGAAATTATAAGTCAATCAATCATCACCTAATTCTAAAGTACCCATCAAGTCTGACGTCTGAGATGGACCGATTGAGGGCAATTCGATCACTGGCAAGTAAGTTGAACTGGTTCAGTTTAAACTTTTCGTTTTTCAAATCTTCCTCTTCTTTAGGAATCTCGACACCCTTTCCGTTTTCGCCAGGCCAAGAGGATGGATTGTTGCGCACGGCTAATCAAGTCAAACAACAATATATATAGTAAATAATTTTGAAAATATAGTCGAATATCAACTATCTTACCTGGCTGAGACCATGTCTGTAATTGAGATTCCTGGTAAGGTGCAAGACGAAGATGAGGCCAATCATCTTCAAGATGAATGTCATTGGCAGTGACCATTTGTCGCACGTGACCCGTGCCATCTTCGATTTCACTAAACGCTGCCACATCTGAAGATGCAAAGCCTTTGCTGCGACAGTTGGTGCCGTTGCCAGCGAGGCACTCCATGTAGTAAACCAGAATGCACATGCCAAAGATCACCCAGACTATTGAGGTAAGTATCATCACACGAAACGTATGCCATCGTAACGGAGGAGATCGTAGCAACATCTGAAATATGTAAAAAACCATTATGCATACACGAGTCAATTCAAAATTAACTTAAGCTTAACTCATTCGAGGTAACAATCAAAAGTTAAAGAATGAAAAGCAATAGTAATTGAATTGCGAAGAGATGACCGGTTCAAAGTATGCCATCTGCTCGTGCCAGCGAACCCAACAATTAGTTAATCATGGACAAGCTCGATTGAAGCATCACGCCTCAGTGACGGCACTGATTGGAGCCACAGTGCCACCACCAAGATTAGTCAATGGAGACCAACTGTTGCCTCTTTGTGCGGTTTCGATTGAAAACAATTATGTCCCGCCCACACTCGAGCCCCACTCATCATCAGTAGTTCATGTGTAAATATAATCTTATCCAGTCATATCAATGACACCACAACAGACAAATATTATATAACAACATGAAAAGTTAGCGGAACAAAACAGAGACAAGGCCGAGTGGGCTCAACTTGTAACCACTAATCACTCAATGTCAGCCAAATCATTCATTTTATCCAGTTATTTAAAATTCAAACAAATTTCGCTTTAAACAATTCAAGCGTACACCAATCAATAATTATTATATTATATTATTCAATAGTATAAATCAATATTGAATAATCGATTTGTATGTTGATTTTTTATTACTCATTAAGTTTTACTATTGAATCCACCAAATTAAACCACTATAATGAACAATTCTTAAAGTATCCAATAGTCTAGCAAAAGTATGAATGAGCAAACAAATGTATCATATAAGACAAATCAGTGATTCACCCTAACTTAATGGATTGAATGCTTTAAAAGCTCGGAAAAATAACCATTTTCTACTAACGTGAAAAGGGTGCAAGAGGAAAGGGAAATCGATCAAAGTTAGAGCCAAAGTTCCGGAGTGGCACAAAAGGCACTGATGGACAGCGAGCGCGATTCGTCCCTGATAAGCTGACTCGGCGATAACACTGTGGAGTGCCGGTCGGAAAGAGCCCATGCGAGTCGAGCTAATCGAGTCGAGCGGGTAGTAGTACTGTCAAGTTACATTCACTGACCAAGACCGAGTCAATTGAATTTAGTTGCACTTCGGTGAACTTTGTGCCGAGAGAAAATATAACACTACACGCATTTAGACCAAAACAAACAAAAGAGTTGAAGTGACGCAACTAAGATAAGTGTAGCAACAAAAATGCCTATTCCGGAGAAACAAGACTAATGAGAATAGATGCAAATGAGGGAAACCAAGCAAAGGGTCCTTAGTGTAATAACTTGTGTTAAATAGCTAGACTCAAATCAACATCTAAATGAAGAAATCATGAAGCACAATTCTACATCGCACCAAAGCCATTCACTTTTTCCCATTTCCACTTCACTTTGCAGGTGTTCTCGCGTTGTGCCTCGAATTTTAATTACACACAATCGATTGATGACAATCAGCACTAATGGTGAAACAAGGCATACCGTCGTTCAAGAACACACGATAAAGCAACTCTGCTTGCAGAATAGATTAATTCTCTTGAACCCTTGAGCAACTAACATTTCCAGCTGAATATTTTCAATATTTATTGATTTTTAGATGAAACTTTTATATTTAATTCAATTTAATAAAAAATAGCACTTTAAAATATAAATGAATGCAAAACTATTCTTACCAGTAAGTAGTAAAATAAAAAAAATGTTGTTAAAACGATTAAATAGTTCCCCTAAGCGTATTCGCTCAGTGAAGAGTGTATAACAAAATGCGTTTGCAACAATACGACAAGTGTCATGAAGCCAAGTTGAACGATGACAATGGAGATGTATAAATGCAAGTGGTAAATTGAAGTGGAATGTGTGGTTGCATCAACTCACTGCTGCAAACATCTTGTATTAATTGTCGATAGGTGATATATACACGGATTGATTATAGGAAGATAGTGCGTGATATGTGGATGAGCAAAAAGAAGATATGACCAGGGAGAGAGAGTGTAGAAGGCCACATCCCTGAAGATGATCTCTAAATGTAGTGGCAGAGGTGATGATGAGATCAAAGCCTACTGCAGCGACGGCAGTTCGGCGGTAGTGGAGGCCACTGGCCACTGACAATTGATGTGGCTTCGAGCCGAACAGTGTTGGTGTGATCCTCCACACTACTCCAATCACCACTGAGCGTGGAAACAAGTCTCGCAAACAGGTTTAGTTAGACTACGGCGCGAGGCGAGCAATGCCACCGAGAACGTGGTAGCATGTCCATATGGAGAGAAAAGACAGACTTGCAGCCCACCGAGCCACACTCTCACCCGTCTGCGTATGTTCTCCTCACGGGTTGGGCGCCCAATGCTGGTGTCAATGAGTGAAGCATGGACTAGAATCGAGTCGACACCAACCAAACCGAACAATAGCCTCTGCCGAGCTATCCACTACCAGACACAAAAGGATCATCTACATGGAAAGCGAAGAGGGTAAAGACTGGCAACCACCACACCAGTCGCCACGAGTGTCATCAACGCCACTATCATTCAAGACGCCTAAATTCATAACAAATATTTAGATCCATTGTATTACAATACCTACTTCTACTCCTGTGATAGAATCAATTTTCAACGCCAAACCGAATAACTCGCCAAATTTATCTGTGAAAAGTCTTTGATGCAAATCTGAGTAATTAGTGGAGGTTAATCAAGCTTGAAATAACCCAGAAAAGTATCAATTTGAAATGCAACAGTCAGCAGACTAAGTAATCACTTTGAGACAATGGTACCGAGAATGGTGCGTCGGTTGAGTCGCCGGATTCGGCGGGGCGGTTACTGGCTGACAGCAACACCTCTAGTCTTATTGGGTGTGATCGTCTCTCTGCTCACTACCAGCATTTTTCTGCTTGGTAGTAGCGGGTTTGTAGGAACGAAGCTCACTACTCGACCAACAGACTCATCGCTATCATCAAACGAAATCGATGAGGGTAAGTGCTGTTGTGCGAGATATGTGAGAGAGCAACACAGTCTGACAGACACGCAGAGTTCAATAGTTTGGGTGAGGAGTCCTTCAACTCAGCAAACAATGTTGGTAATTTTTCAAGCGAGCTCAAATTACCTGTAGCTGGAGACAGCTGTCTCACCAACTGCCAAAATTGAGCAACCAAGTAGCACTGGTGAAAAAAATGTGACACAAATCAATGCTCTACAAGTTCTACAGTTCTGCAAGCTAATGAAAG
>WURS02226924.1:0-19871 GCA_011762765.2 Rhinocypha anisoptera | reverse complement strand
CAAAAGTGGCGCTCGGGAATTTCAATCCGACATATAGTTATTTTAATTAACAAATCTGTCGATCATTGCAATTAACAGTCAAAATTACAGTCCCACTTGGTAAAAAAGAAAGCATTCTTGTATTATGTACAGTTTAAAATATTTATTGAATCAGATAAACAATGTTTTAACAGGCCTCCTCATAGACGACTATATATCGTGGCACTAAAAGGGTTAAAATGGATAAAGAACTAAAGAAAGAAAGGTGTGGAAGTTATGACGGCAGAACAGCCAAGAAAAATAATATAACTAAAATCAAATTGTTCAACAATAGGTGTCTGCATGTATTATCAAACATTATCTGAGTTGCACCAACGGAGAAAGCAAAAAGATGGTCACCAGTGAAGAAATCTCAAATTGAAATCCCATCCTGGCAGCCATTCAGAAAATATATTGGTAAAAAGGGTGGAAGTGACCTCAAATCACTTGTGGCGGCTTGCAGGGTATTATGTGGATGTAGATGTAAGTGGATTTTTCAATCTCCACCTAGGGAATGGTTGTGTGTGTTTCGTCCTTGTTAATAAATAAACTGTTATAGTGGCCACTGCAATTGGCCTATTAGTGATATGCTCAACTCTTTATTCCTTAAGTAAAGTTCTTTCGTTATGTTCAATGGGAACCGGTCTTTACTCAGCGAAATACGTCACACATTCAATAGTATAGCGTTTCTCAGGTATCGATACATCTACATCTACTTAATAACCCGCAAGCCACCACAAGGGCGCGTGGCAGGGGGTGAGCCACCACCATACAATCACACGCAGTCCCAATGCACATGATACAAGTTATGCATTACGTACAAAAAGTATAAGTATCATGCAAAACCATCTACGAGAACTACAATACATGCTGGACAATATCAGACCGCTCACAACAAGCATGCATAACAACTAAAAAATGTCCTTAATAAGTGCAAGGGCAAGCCGAGGAACTAAATTTTAAATACAAGCAAGAAAATATACATATATACAATAACTATACTGATTAATAACTCCAGACATGTGATTATATTTATTGTGATCTCTAATTGTGCGAGGAAAAAATGACATCTTATATGTATCTGTTCGGCATCCTAACCCTCTGATTTTATGTACGTGATCTATTCTACCGTAGTATGTCGGTGCCTGTAGTATATTTCTGATCACATCGTTGAAATGATCCTCCTGAAATCCGCCTAAAAGATTTAACTTGTACTTTAACCTTCGCTCAGAGAGTGTTTCCCAACCTAACATTTCCAATAAGCTTATAGCACTGCTGCGTTGGTCATACCTCCATTTAAAAATCTAGCTTTTCTACGCTGCACTCGATCCAATTCCAACACAATTCCTGTTTCATGAGGGTCCCAACAACTCGAGGCATATTCAAGATGAGGCCTAACTAGTGAAAAGTAACTGCGCTCCTTAACCGTCTCATTACATTTTCCTAGTACCCTCTTTATGAATCCTAACTTTCTATTTGCCATTCCACAAATTTCCCGAACATGTTTTCCCCATGAAAGATCTTTCGTTATCGTTACACCTAAGTATTTCGTACAATCTACGTTTGTTAAATTTGTTTTGTTAACTTTGTAAGAAAAAAATGAAGAAATTCCGGGGAGAATTTGGTTCCATGGCCGCTTTCTAAGAGTCTCTCGCAACAAAGAATGCTCTTTGCCTGCTTCGAAGCACTTCTGGTGTTCTTTGGTTCTCCTGGCTAGGATGCGGCCTGTTCTTCCGATGTATTGAGCTGGGCAGTCGTCACACTTCAAGGAATACATATGCCACTTCTTTGTGGATCGGGTGAGATATGATCTTTGGAGTTGATCAAGTGGTTGCCGAGCGTGGAGGGGCCTGAGAAAGCTCTTCGTTGTTTTTGGGTATTCTTTTGGCCACTGCGTAAGGTATTTTTTCCAAGAAGGAAACTTTTCACCACTTTATTGGTCTCTCAAGGGGCTCTAGGGTGTAAATTTCGGCGATGGCTTGATTTCGAAGGACTTTGTGGAGGATATTGTCAACCAGCTTGGATGGGTATCCATTTCTAGACTCTAAGTATTAGATTATTTGGAGTTCTTATTCATATTCTGTTTTTTCATGAGAATTCTAATGAGTCTATTGATAGCAGCATAAAAGGCGGATGTCTTCTGGGTGAATGGATGTCAGGAGTCGACAGGGACGATTTCATCGACGCAAGTAGGTTTCCGGTAAACAGAATAATAGTGTGTTCCGTTGGTGATTCCAAAGACCACTGGGTCAGGTAGAGGAAATTGATGCTGTTCCCGTCATCGAATTCCACCGTGAATTCAATTCTATTATGAGTGGATTTGAGGAAATTGAGAAATCTTTCAATCTGCCTTGAGGTTCCCATCCAACAGCAAATGACATCATCTACGTATCTTAAACAGTATATAATGTTGTTCGAGAATTTATTACCTGAACTGAATAATTTACCTTCGAAGTCGGCCATAAATATTTCTGCTAAGACGGGAGATAGTGAGGATCTCCTTCAGTTAACCCTTCAATTTGGTTATAAAAAACCGTTAAAAAGTAAGTAACGCTGTTTGGGGAACATTTCAGTCAGTAAATGAATTTCTTCAGTTAACACCGGGTTGACGTTTGCTTTCTCCAAGTTGTCCTCCAATAACTGTAGGCTAATAATAGAGTAACAATTATCTCCTCTAATAATTCCTCCCATTACTTTCATTTTACTGGTCATTTAAAATTTAACAATTAGTAAAGAAACATGGTTCCCCACTGACTGAAATTCTTACTTCCAATCCTTTTCCCGCCTCTGTTATTCTGTTCTCATATCCTCTACATACACATGAATATGATGTGATGAGCGAAAAGTAAAATTGATTTCACTTTGTGACTACGTTTTTCAAGTTGTTCTGATAGTTTTTCCTAGCCCACTATGGAGGGTAAAAAAAAAATACTCTTGGTGGGTGTACGAAGAGAATGTCTTGAGACTTTTGGATAATGCAATTAATAAAATATGTAGATAGGCAGTTTTAAGGTAGAGAATGATTTTTTAGATAGAGTTTTAATCGAAAAACGTGAACTAATATTGATATTGAATATTTAATCGACAAACGAACTTTGATATTTCAGTCATTTTGTAAAAATAAATATTGAAAATTAATTCATAGATTTTCTTGTATCTGACATTAAGATCCCAAGGTAAACTCTTTTATTACGGCCATCAACAACGTTGGTGCTTGAGAGCGTACTATTTTAAAATATTTTTTCAAGCTCCAGTATACCATATATTTCTTCATTCTTCCTCCATCACTGCAACTTATATATATGCTAGAATTTGACTAATTTATTACTTTCAGAAGCATAATATATAAAATTAGACCTCAACACAAATATTTTGATACTTTTCCTTGAAAATTTAGTCATCATATTAAAACATACCATTCTTATGTAAAATCAAATTTCTCTATCCGTGTCTTATATTACTTTGGATTGCTTTAGAGAAAGAGAGTTTTCTCTTTCGTATATAATTTACCCATATTACTTTAATACTTAATTCATTTTATTCATGTCTGACACGCAATCTCACAAAAATCCTGTTTCATTATATATTCTTGTAATCTTAATTGAAATTTGTGCGGTTTGTGAGACATGCGATATTTTTTATCAAGATTCATTACCTAATCTTAGGTAATTAAATCAACTTAACTTAAGAAACAGGAACGTAATTAATTTTTTCGGGGAATAAGGCAATTTATATTATTTCAATCAACTTTTTACGAAAAGATGAATTCTTTAGAATGATAGAAGTCAAGATTTGTTTCATAAAGATGACATATCATTGGTAAAACATGTCCGTAATTTCAGCCTGCTTATTTCGATTAATCAGTTAAAATAATATAGCATGAGCACCCACACTTCAAACGGTTGCTTTGATCTCCAGAGGAAAAACTTTGGAAGGAACTTCCACGTAAAAAGTTCATTTTTTCTCTCTTTAGGCCTGGTAACTTTTAGCAGTAAGTCTTGATGTGCTCTCTGTCGGAAACTTTCAGGAATCGTTAATATATACTAATCTAAAATAAACATATAAGGAAAAATTCATGATGCATGTACAGGGAAATATTTCGCATAACTCCTAATGAACATTCGAAAATTTTGGCATTGATTTTTAAATGCGGAACCTGTTTCCACCCTAAATAATAATTGAGGCGAGGAAAGTAGATTGAAGTAGAAACAAAGATTTTTCATAGGTATCCGCGAGGAAAACCTTCAGGAAGGCCATAACTCTCTAACCTAGAAATTCCAGGAGCGCAGATGTATAACGGAATAGAATTTTTTTGCCCCAAAGTAAAAAGGAAAGCAATAAATGTAGTCATTGTTCGAGGGAAAAGTTTACTGCGATCACAACCCTTATATCACGAATTTGCTTGTGCTTCCAGACTTCTTTTAATATTTCCAGGTGTTGTTAGATATAATTTTTTACCAGGTAGACCTATTAGGATTACGTGCATTAAATAACCAGTTCAGGTCCTTTACGATATAAACTGTTTATTGAAGAATCGCCCATACAATTACATTTTGGATAAGTTTCCATCATTACAAGTTTTCATTGTTTATACGTAATATTTCAATTTCCTACATTCGAGTCTAGAAGTAGCAATTTTTCCCCATTTTCATTAGTAAGTGCATTTTTTTCGCAGCAACACAAGGCTTTTAAACCTTTAAAACACCTAGAGATTCTCAAGTTACTTATTTTTAATGGACCTCGCTGTCTGTCCTCTAATAATGACCCTTTAACGCAAAGACTCCCTAGGAAGTTTATTTCTTTTCAAAACAACGATGTGTGGTGTAGCGAAACCAGCGTGCCCTACATATGTAATTTTATATTCATTGACCTACCAATTTTATTTCATTGTTATATCTTATTTATGATATGCAGCAGCATATAAAACTTACAAGAGTACATAAATATATAATATAAGAATTTCCTCGATATAACGGAGGATCATCTTACTTTTGTGATACTAGTTCAAGGAAATATATCGTATAGGTAATTGTGAATTAAATGCGACATGCCTGATCATCATCACCAGTACTTCAAATCCGAAGATTGGATGACTGCAGCCAGCTCATTAGTTTGCTATCTAGTACTAGCTCTCTTACCTCTCCCACTCTACACTTGTCCCTCGGCCATCCTAGCGGGGCCTTCCCCTCCATTTTTCCTTCTAATATATTCTTCACGGACTTATTATGCCTAAGGGTGTGCCCTATAACTACCTTGTACTTCTTTTCTTAGTATTCTCCAATTTATGTAATATGTAAATCCCAATCTCCAATAATATGTAAATATATTCCTCCGCTTTTCTGTACAATTCCTCGACCCTGACTCCAATTTTCCAGTTGATATGCGGCAATCTCCCCCATGACCACGTCTTACCTGCACCCACATGCTGGGTGTTTAGTACGCACGAACTATTGGTAGAAGGTCACATCATTTCAATAACGACGCAGAGAGGCATAAAAAATATTGAAAAGTAAAATAGAATATTAAGAAGAAATATTTTTACGGTGAATGCCAGCCCGCTCCTAACCTACTGACCCCAATAAAAGTGAACACGTATTGGTTTTTTTTCACAGTTAACTTGATTATCTTCGATAGGGGGAGGCCGTTTAAGGCAGTTTTTTCACTGTCCCACAACGAAACATTTCTGCAAAACGCATCGCAAAAACCAATTTTAAATGATAGATCCAGTTTTATGCCATTTTTTATGTTTTTCAAAAACTAGTGGCTCGGAAGTGGTTTAAAGGAATTTTTCTCTAAAGACTTTTCTTGTTTTCTTAAAATTTTTAAAATTAACTTGGAATCAGGGAAAGAAATTTTTAACGATGTCCCCCTGTCGATGAGTCTTAATCGATAAGAAATTGAAATCTATTAATTGCTCCAGTTCGGTCTCAGGAAGTGTTTTTCTATTTTAAGACTAAATATTTTTTTAATAATAACTATTTAAGACCTCAATAAGCCCTTACATTTGTTCTGTCCTTTGAAATGGTTGCCATACACTTTAGCTAATTTGTTTAATTGATGCAAGTCCCATTGCAGTATGTGTTCTGTTCTTCGTATTATGATAACATGATCTGATAAATGTGTGACGTATAAAATGAAAATGAATTTATTTTGATTTTGTTTAGAAGATATAACCTAAAATATGTAATTACGTATATAATTAAGATCATAATAAAATAATTACACATAGTCATTAGGAAATAATCCTCTTTAATCTTCTTCCTTCATTTTACAATTGAAATAATGTTAAATAGAAATACATATAATAGTGAACAAGTCATAAGTCACGTATGAAATTAAAATTCAAAAGCCTTGTTGCGTTTTCCAGTAATGCATTTTCTTTTAAAATGAATTTTTGGCTGCTTGTAACCTAATTAAGAACTTTTTTTTCAAGGCCTATTCACCGTAGAACCGTTTATTTGAAGTTTATGTATGCATGATATGGGTACTAGAGCCATTTATATGGCTTCTATATGGCAAAGCTCTCTGAAAAAAATTTCACTAAAATATCTTTTGAGCTGGGAATCCAATGATGGATATCTTTTTGTTGGCCAAATGTACCCGATTTTTCGTAACTCTCAGAGGTCCTTGGATCATTGAGTTAACGGAGTTTGATGTAACAGTCAGTTCTTTCATCCCTATAAAATGAGATTACTTCATCGCTGGTGATCTAAAAGAGCCAGCCCACCACCATACAGTGAGTATAAAAAGAATGTACGTTTGACAATGAACAACCGTAAGCGGCTTAGCCTTCTTAAAATATGATATATATTTTGAACGAAACAAAAGACAAAAAATTGAAAACTAAAAACTTTATTGAAGAAGTAAAATTCGTTTCCTTTCCCATCGAAATACCAATAGCTACAACTTCAACGAACTACAAATATTGGCTATCATGAATTTTGTATTCTCACTTATAAACCCCTGGAAGTATTAATTCTTTAATTCATGGTTGAATTCATACTAGTCTTTGACCATCAAAACTTTCTTGTAAAGAAAATAATGACAATATCTCTTAATTATTTCCACAATTGCTAGCATTAAAAAATATTTTGAATAAAAATTAAACGGTGCGTTAAAGGGGATGTGGGAAAGACCACCGTCCAAGGTGAAAGGGAATTGGCATTAGATTGGAAAGGATGGGAGGATGTAGTTAATCATATTACGTTTGAATTACTGAACTTATATAATATATTTTATCATATAGAATCTATAAGATTACATATAAAATAAAACATCTTACGTAAAATGAATTAGTTTTCCAGCGGATCAGCAAATTATTTGCCAATTTTTTTCATTTTATAATTGAGTCTCTGGAAATGCCTGAAAAGAATTTTACCGTACTTAAGTCTTTATTATTAAAAAATGTATTGCCCTTCATTGTATGCTTTAGTTTTTTTAGTCTTTACCTCTTTAATCACTTAAATATTATGTATATTTCTTAAACTTGAGGTAATAATAGAGGTGTGATCTGCACTTCAAGAAAACACGGATATAAAAGAAAAATCTAAAGCCTGCCCCTTTTCAATAAATCATCCATATTTATTCAATGAATCGCAATTAATTTTTGTGTGTATTTTTAGAGAGCGATTGAAGCATATCTGTTAAGGTGAGGATTTGGTAAATAATCAGAAATTTTTTTAAAGTTCTTGAAATTAATTCATTTTAACAATAGTCTCAAAAGTTTATTGCCTTTAAAAAGTCAGGTTCGTGCAACTTACGATCTAGTTAACTCCACAAATTTAATAAAGGATTTCTTCCTTTAAAATAATTTTCATCCAAGTAATCGTGTTACTACTTGGGTTTTCGTGTCGTCGTACGTAATATTTCGTCCGTAGCTTTGTAGTGTAATAGTAATCGCGTTGGAGTTTTTATGAGTTACTTTCTGGAAAAAGTTATCATTACAGCTCATACCAGAAGGACCATTTTCAGTCAAAGTCATTATTTTTTCATGAGTCTGTGGGTTATTTTTATTGTATTGTCAAATCAGTCCTTTCAAATATTGCGTCCTATCATACCAACCGCAGTCAGTCGCATCTGTTGAGCCTTATATAATAGTACTGTAGATTTGAATCTTAGAACTTATTCGATGTATTGTTAAAGTCACAATATTTTTACAAATACAAAACTGAGATTATTTGCGGACTTTCTAATTGTGCTCAATTACTTGTTTAAGACTTGTTTTATTTCCTTCGGAGATATCACAAATTCATTTTTTGGAACCAGGAATAACATCACTTTTAGCAATCAAGCATAAGTAATAGGTGTGAATGTAGTTTATATTAGTAAAATATTTCTCTTCTATACATTTATGTGGCTTTGAAATTATCTCATTAAATATAATTTGTGATCATTCTCTCTGAATGTAAGACTTCCAGTGGGAATAAATTAGGGATTTTTGTCATGTGGGACCGCGGGGAAGCCAATAACAACAGCAGACTTATAAGTATTCCGTTGTACGTGGGATATCTATCTCGTGCGGGATTACGTGCCTTTTCCGCAAATAATTCGAATTCCTTTATCTCCAGGTCCACCAACGATCGTGAACCCACCTCCCCCTGATACGTCAACATGTACCATTTGACGGAAATGTTATTCTGAGTCGGATCAAACATGGCTACCATTCCCGAAGAGGTGACTAAAATCTTTTGCTACCCATTGGAAACGTATTGAAAATTGGAATGCAGCCTTTTAGTTTGGTAGAAGACAACAAATGATTGCCTGTGTAGGGTTTAAGCTGATTCCAACCTACTTCGAGAGAAACCTCACTGTAGTAGTGAAGTTATTTTTTATAATTATTTAAGTGATGAAAATGGAACTTTTTAGTAGAGTTGTAAATGTGATAACAAAAAAATTATTTTTTTACGAACTATTTCATTAAGAAGACATGGTCTAAGCAAAGAAGTACAGAAAAATATCGGTGAAGATTCCCAAATGGATCGTATGTCTAAATTTTTGTATGTTAAAAATAATCTACTCTTGGCGGAAAGAATAGGATCTAGCTTAGAAGTGAGCTCTTGGTCAATGGGTATCGTAGGAGGATGGAGAATGTGAAATGAGAATAAAGGAAGAAAAACGAAAAGTAGACGGTCTCTAAAACAATATCGAAGGAGGCATGAAAGGAAGATTGTTGTCGTACTACGAGGTCCTGGGATATATTTCCTCGTTACAGAAAGTAGAAAGGGAATTATATGAAGGCATTTGGGGTCTTAGATGATATTGAGAGATTAAAAAGTATAGTAGGTAATCGGATAAACAAAATACTTTGTACCGAATCACTTCCACCACATCACGCCTGATTCGAAGCCGATTGAAAATTATTCAAAATACTTTGTATTTATACGAAAAATAATGATTTTATAACCGTTATTAACTCATTTTAGTTGGAAATACAAATTAGTACGTATCTTGGAGTCATGAAGCATCTCCACTAATTAGCTCTGGAAACAATTTCCCGATCAGAAGATAATATTTAAACTGGAGCATAATTTGATAATTATCATAGAAATAATTTTCACCGATTCAGGCGTTATGTTCAAGTGTGTGATGTATCATAGAAATGTTTAAGCTTGGGCTCAAGTTTATTAGTTTTAGTAAAACCGCAAGTAAATAAGTAGACTATAAGTAAAAATTATCTTAATAACTATATAGCCAACTTGCATTTTATTACTTCGTATTTATTATTCATAGTCATGTTCATTTTCACCTTATTTAAGAGTTTTTTTTTAAACATTTCATCCCATACGACCAAGTTTAATTTTTTCAATCTTATTAAATTATTTGACGTAAGATATTTGGGTATTTATGAAGTCCTTTATACCTTATTTTTAAAATTCTGAATTACGTTGTCCAGTAAAATATCACCTGCTTAGGTTAGTACACTTTAAATTCTTCAACTATTTGAAGTCCTCACCTTATCAAATAGGTTCTTAAAACATGAAAATGACTCTTTTTCTGACATGAAGGTTCACTTAATTTTCAACGGAAGGTGATTCTAAGACCAGATAGATCTTTCGTTTGAAATTATTTGACCTTCATTCATTATGATGGAAAAATGCCAAAAAGGAATTAATATTATAGTAATAACTACATTTCAGCAATAACCCGTAAAGAAAAAAATATGAACATAATATGTATGCAAACTAGTGCTTTGAGCAAAATCAGGACAGTAATAAAACATCTACATTATTCTTGGAAAGGTTAATAAAGCCATTGTATAATAAAATATGCTTTAATATATTCAACGGAATATTTTCAATGAGCTCCGTAGTATATTTTAAGAGTTCCTAGACAAATTCTTTTATATATGACTAAAAATTGCGTTTAAGCTGTTCTAAATCAGTTACGTCTTAGGGTATTTTTGACGTTTTGCTGAATGTGAAATTAAATTTGGACAAATTTATGGTCAAGCCTCTGTCCTTCCAGCGTGTCTAAGCTAATAATTCGAAACCCATTCTCACGATACGATGAAATCCCTCTCCGATAGCCCTTTCTGACTTATATTTAAGTGCCACTTGATTATTGGAGATCCCCAGAAATGAAATGGGAGCGAAGCGATTTCGATTTCCCTGGATCATATACGTCGATTCGCTCCAACGGAAGAGATCAATAAATTACTCCGGACACTTTAAGTTCCTTGTAAGAATAAATTCTGCGGTAAAGAGGATCACTTTTAATTGTGGGCAGTGAATGGAGCTTTGGATACACAAAGTTCACCCACGCTGGATTCACTCGATGGCCACCAGCATTCGCGTAGCCGAATTCTATAGAAGATCCAAGGGATTTGCTTTAATCGATTTTACGCAGTATAAAGTCATCAAGTTCAACAGTATATTGTAGTAGAATAAATGGCCATTACATTTGCTTGAATGAACAATAAAAAACCTAAGCCAATACAAAAACTTCTAAAGTAAATTAAAGAACATTTTCCTCATGATCCCTCTCAATAGCACATTTTATTTATAACTACATTGCGTCTAATTGAATATATTCACATATATTTCAACGTGGAATTTAAGTTTTCCTTTCCGTGATAAATTTCGTGTTAGATTATACCTTGCAATTGTACATTAGTCTAATATAGAATTATATTTATTTTATGATTAGTACTTAATTAATATATTCCTTTCATACATAAAAAAGTGTCGTTTCACATAAATAATACTTATTGATGTTAATAAAAGGCGTAAAATCACAGACATAAAACGAATACATTGGTCATCTGGGTACTGTGCACTATTCGAATGAACAATTCCCTCTGTCTATTTCATCCCAGTAATCTATTTTTATTTCTTGAGATCTTTGAGGATTTTGATTACCTCGACAGTGTGGAAGTGAAAGCTCTCGTTGATGCTTCAAGAATTTCCATTAAAATTCCCTCTTTAGGAATTTAATGGCTTCCTATTTTATTGATGTACCTTTTTTTCTTTTATTCATTCCAGGAGCCTCAAAGGAAACAGAAGATTATGCACCATTGGTCCTGGTGGCTTCGTAGGACTTCAAAGCTTACGGGACTTGTGAGTATGGCGTTTTAAATTATTTGCCTATTCAATGTTTTTTTTTAAGCTTTTAAAATTGTTTTTACATTTTAGAAGAAAATCTATAATAGAAAAGTAAACACGCAACGCATATTTGTTTTTAATGAATCCCATCTCGTATTTCGGCGTTGAACACAGAAGAGACGGTCCCATCTTACCGGAGAGAACCTCCAGAGAGAAATTAAGGCTGTTTTAGTCATATTAACTTCGTGACATTAGACGTCACTTGTGTGCGTCTGTCGGTGTGTTTGTGTGAGTGAGTGTGTGTGTGTGTGTTTGGTTGAGTATTTGACATAATTCCAGATCCGCTCGTTTTCAGCCTATAGTCAATATGAGGTGTTTGATGGACTTATTTAATACTATCACTGTTTGGCAGTGATAAATGAGTTTTTGTCATCCCAGTGGATATTAACATTATGCTAAAAGCGGCAGTCTAAAAATGCACTTCCGAGCGCATTGCACATCAGTGACGAATGTATAGTTTTCAATTACAAAAATAGTCTTTCAAGAGATCTGCAATAACGTATCTCTTTGTGGGATATATATAGTAAAGTTTTAAATTTAAAAAACAGTTATAATCTTCAGCGATATACGATACATGAGGGATTTCACTTAACAGTAGTTAACAAGAGTTATAATTAAAGGCTTAATAATTGTAAATTTGTTAATTGTAAATGTAACAAGTTAATATTTGAAAATAAAAGCTTTGAAAGATCTGGCATAACTGAAGATATAACGCTGTGATGGAAAACTAATATCTAAATTTCAACTGAAATAACTTCTAGTAAAATTTTATTATACCCTAATGATATCGAGATATGCACTTTCTGCTGAAATTCCCCAAGACCCCAAGAGTTTTACCATAGCCTCGTGATAGTGAAGGGACCATAACGCTCCTTGATGACTAGCTCCAGCGGAGACTGTGGTCCGGAGGTGACCGTTAATCCCCTAGTCAACCCTTGTTTCCAACCCAACAAATTTGGGACTCACGGCTCAATTAACACGATGGGAAACATCTGCTTAAATTATTTCCTCCTGCTCAAGCTCCCATTGTTCTTTGAAAATTGGAATGGAATTCATCAGGAAAATATTTGATCCCCTCAGTGATACAACATTACTTTCTCCTCAGAGGTTGACAAAACGAGGTCCTCTCGAAGAAATTTTTGTTGCCATTAATTTTAGTATGTTTAGTTTAAATAAAAGCTTTGTAATGTCTAAATAACCCTTCTAATGTCGAGTCAAATCACGTTATTTTTTTCCAAAACAAGTTTTTTGAAATAGTCCTCCATCCATATATATATCTATGTATAACCAAAAAGCAATAAAAGGAAATTATTTTTTCTCCGCGACGGTCGCAGTCAGAAGGTAGTATCAAGGAATAAATCTTATATTGACACACATGTTAAGATGATAGACCTCACAGTATTGGGAAGTTTCTTTTAAGTGACGTCAGCTGCCAAAGTGGAAGCCGGATTTACTATCCCTGCCTATTCAACCCTGCCTAAATTATGGAAGTCAACTCCATCTGGGGAAACGAATGCCACTTGGAGAGAAATAGGAAGAGATATTATATTATAATAATATTTGTTCATATTAGCCTTGATTTCAATCTTATTTTACAAACTCCTGATATGTCTTATGCAAACACCAGATTATATCAGAGAAAGCGGTAGAAATGCATTGATAGCCACCTGGTGGTGCCCGATAAGATGGTTTTGGTTTCTCTTAATTATCGAAATACTTTCTTTATTTTACTATCCCTCATTCCGTCATAAATACCTATACGTTTTAGGAAAAGGTTTCATTGTTTTGGGATAACTGAAGCACAACATAAATATTGATTTGGAATTACTGAAAGGGACTAGACCTCTGTTCTTCTATGATTTCTCTTTTCTGGAAATAATTTTAACCTTAGATTATTTTCACATGATTTTATTTAAGTGACTCTCCAAGCTAAAAAGAAATTTCTCTCCCTTCCTCAAACTTTTCTCCCCTTCTTTTATGGGATATCCATTTCTCGTTCTTAGTAATCCTCATACTTCATAAAATCTTAATTCTAAAAAAGATAGATGCTGTAATCGTCATCAACTGGTAACGATTGTCGTCGAAGCCGGTCGTGTATTCCAGTGCTGCTTTTGTGGAATGATATAATGAATGACAAACTCTATTTTGCTGCACTGTAAAATTCCACAAGGTCAAGGCCTTCTCAGTGAATTTATCTTAATTTCAGTTTTGTTCAATTTGAGTTGTTTTTAGTTTTTATCTCCCTTATGAACAGAATTCAATGTACGGTTTAATTCCTCTTTGCTCCGTGGGATGACTAATGGAACAAAATGATGCATTATTATCATTTGTGGATATTCACATCTATCCACACATGTTTTCTTGTAATCCCTGTCACCTCCTACATTCATCATTATAGTCCAATGTGAAATGGATAAATGAAATATAAACTTGTTATTTATTTATTTGCTTACAATTAGTCTAAAATAGAAACATACATTTTCTCATTTCCGTAAGAACCACAGGTCAAGTTTAAAAGGTATCGGGAAAACTTAATAAACAAATTATTTTCGACAAATATAATCTGAAGTTAACTCCTATTAAATTCAAGATGAAACTGGAAAATAGTTTTAATCATTATGAACATACATCTTAATTAATTTTAAGGGAATATATCACATTTTTAAATAATATATAAACGTAAATATGATATCAAAATGATGTTTGAACACTTAATTATAATCCACATTTCTCCATGTGAGCGTTTCTACCTTCAGCGAACCCAGAAATTACTTTACAAATTCAAGTACTTCACTTCAAGTACAACTTCAAGTATTTACTAATTCAAGTACTGTATAGTGATTCCGGGTTTAGAAAAATCACTCTTCGCATTAAAAGCTGGAAGTTCCCTTCATTCTCACCTCATTTTATATGTCCTCTCTCCGATTACTTCGTATCCTTTCGATACTTCGAGAAAGCGACTAGGTGCAGCAGGTACAAAAATTATTTATATTTTCACATGATAATGGATTGTTTTGGAAGAATAGACATATTTCAAAACGTTTATATGCCTTGAGTAAGATAGCAGGCAGTCAAGAAATCTGAATATGGTTGGGAGAGGAGTTAGAGCCTATCGTTGACCCCTTTGACTTTGAGGATAACTTAATAGAGGAATGGTGGGTTCTAGAATAAGGAGTTTAAGTAGATAGAGAAACCATTTTATTTCGCGATTACATTTACGGATGACTTGTTTGTCATGAATATAGACCACATTCAGCTCATAAGAGGGCAAATTTGGGTAGTTGGACTTCCAAAAAGCCAAATTAATAATGACATTTTAGATGGAGAAGATGCTTTACCTCGATAAATTGCCTCGAATTAGAGTGGATATGGACACCGCGAGGGTCCTCTCGTGAACTCTCTTACTGTCGATTACTTAATTACTTAACCCAATTAATTGAAGTCAATTGATGTAGCCAGATATTATAAAATAAATTTGGTATAACTAGTCTAATTACGTGCTGACGTTGCTTAATAGAGTTTTATATGCGGTGTATCACTATGTGAAAATTTACAATTATTTCATTTCTCCAAATTTTAGCTATTACGGGAAAACAACAATGAATTTCCATAATTAGAATTGCAGTGTACGGTAATTAAAAGTAAATTGAAATTCAAAATTAATGAAGCATAAGCATCATTAATGCAGTATATCCGCAACTAAGTTTCCTATCGTAGCTCACAGTTTACTCCTTTCACCCGCCTAATAACTTTCTAATTGATAATTGAATTTATTACGCCATTTTCCTCTCATTTTGACTCCATTAAAATGTATCTATACTGATTTCACCCATGCATCGTGTACAGGGCACTTAGATAATGCCTCTGTTCCCTATTTAAACTGTTTCAGCTAAACGAGCCCTATCCTGCACCACGGACGTTATTCATGGAGCATTCGCAATTTTCACGTTTCATTTGAGATCTGCTCGTATCCTTGCCTCCGGATTCAATTCACTTCTACTCAGTCGTTTCCTTCCTTCTTGTTTCTTTCTTACACCTTTGCGGATCCGAAAGTTGGATTTTCAAAGCACGCCATACGTAAGCGATTGTTACATATGTCGTACATGGTATGTGGAATAATTATCTATGCCAAGTGCGTGGAATTTTTCGAAATGTTTCCATCTCATTTTGCGAATGACGACCTCATTTCATTTTTTCCGGTTGTGAGATAAATATACTGAATTACTTAATAAGAACTTCAATGGAAATTTTTCTTGCAGTAATGTGTGTTACGTAAGAATATCAATGTGTTAACAATTTCCATTTGAACAGAAGAGAATTCGAGTAGAATTTATTTCACATGAAAGAAGAAAGAACAGGACATCATTAGATAAAATATGTTTAAATATTTTTTCTTATTTCATATTTAGGACACCATACGGATATCTCCATAATGTTAACTATAACATATTCTATTCCTACGGGCGAATTATTTTTACATAGAGAAATGATCTGGAAAAATATATCAATAATTATTTCAACTCTGTATTTACACCTAGAGCAATTCAACATCATTTCATCAAGCAACATAGATTGACTTAAACAACAATTAACAAAATTTGGAATAAATCAGGTCTATAAATGTAATCTTTTGTGAGTTGGTCGGGTATTACGTTAGGACAGCGGTTCCCGAAATTTTTTGACCTCCGCTTACCCTCAGTGGCAGGCAATCGCAAAAGAACAAAGCGTACACACCTTGTGAAGATATAAACATGTTCTTAATTGAGTTTGTTACACACGAGATGATAAGACGATAAATTATGGAGGGATCGTGCGTGGAATATTTCATTGAGATATATAACTCCCTATACAGAAAATATAGTATAAAAATTTCAATAACCATACCACTTCAGATTTAACGGTGTTCCTACAAACGTCTTTAGGTGTCTTTGTCGAGTAGGCGTACACCGAATTGATAGATGCTGGTATAGAGGCATTCATCGAATTTTTACCCATTTTCTTTTTTTGACCACGTCATTCTCAGGGATCATGAACGATAAAGGAAAACTACCCCGGAGGCATGCACCATTTCTCTCAACTGCCCTTCGCGCTCACATCGAATGCCCCCAATCACAACAGTCGTCTTTGCGGCCGTCGAAATAATCCCTGGCAACACAACAGACACGCACTCAGTCCCCAACGTCCCTGCTTGGGACGTCCAACGACAAAAAAAATGAGATTCTCACATTCTTCCTTGCTCCTCTCCCTTTTCTGGCCTCTTTTACTTTTCCTTCTTCCCGACAGAGGAGACGTCGAGCGAGGAGGAGGAGGAGAGGGGATGGGGGGAGTCGGGGGACATTGACAGGGAGGGGGGATCGCGAGAGTGAAATAAACCCTCTTCATTGGAACTACACACACAAGAGTTGATCTCCCTTAAAAAGCAATCCATGGAACAAGGAAGGGAAAATGCGGAAGGGGCGCTGGGAGGAAATATTTCTTTCTTTTTCGTGGAGTAAGGGACAGTATCCCCCAGAAGTGAGGTCGAACAATAATCCCTCTAAAGTGTCCGATTTGGCAAGAAGAGTTTTTCCTTCGCGTTTACGGAAGGGCGCTTGAGTGAGGATGTAAGCACTGGCGGTGAATCAATGGTGAGTCAAACAAAACTTTCTCGCATGTATCAAAGAGGATGCCCGGAAATATATTTTACATACTTCGTGGTGAATTTCAATCGCGAGAGTGTAAGAATGGGACCGGCTTGGAGATGCTTGGGAGGGAGATCTGTCTACACGAGAGAAAAAGTCGTGAGATCGCATCTGTGGCGAAAAATATCCATAGGGAAATTATAAGGGGTAGATGCTTTTTATTAAGTTTTACAGGTCACGGATAAAGGAATGGATCCAATATTTGATCCGCATGCTTGCCGCTACATAGTGTAATTTGACTGCGTGTTTGCCAAATGATAGTGGAGAAAGTAGGGCATAAAAGACCCAAAAATAGTAGCAATGATTTCATTATTTTACATATGCACTTTACTTGATAGAAAAAATAAGTATACATAGATATGAATGGGTACAACGGACTAGATGCATAAAATCTATCAGTATGAGTCAACAAACAAAATTACATCTATGATGTGAGGTTGTTAGAGGGTCTTCGTGTGGCTGTGATCATTAACTTTCAAAACAAAAATTAAATTCCCTGTAAAGAAGGACATTCATGCACAACAACAAACAAGTTTTTTAATAACAACAGAACAGGAAAGATAAAATTATGATAATTTGTAACATGGAACAAGTTTTTTAATAACAACAGAACAGGAAAGATAAAATTATGAGAATCTGTAACATGGAAGGTTCTACTGACCTTATATAGGAACTGACCGAATGGGAAATTAAACGAAGCACATGGAAATGATTCAGAAACTCAGTATGAGTTTGTGAAAGAATGTAACGAAGAAATATCTCAGGAACCCAGGAAGCCTTAGGAAAAATAGAAGAGAAGAAAAGGAAAAATGAGCCATATTGGTAGTATGAGGATGTTGAAAAGTAAATACAAGATAAGAAGAGCAGAAATGAAAAACATTATTTAAATTTCGAATTACTTACGCCGATTTGATTATTATAAAAAAAGAGCACACATTAGAGCCGAAGAGAAGGTAACGCAAACGAGGACTGGAAAAAGAATTCCAAATAAATCAATTTATTTTGAGTGAACTGCAAACTACAGAAAGCTATTAATCGATTAAAAAATACGTTGAAGTAAAAATAAGTACTTTTCATTATATTTATACAAAAATGGAATGAACACCTCCGAGATGAACTAACATAAAACAAAATGGAATTTACCGGTGAGGGTACTAGTGGAATACAAAAAAATGCAATCTCTTTTAATAACAACTGCAACTTAAGCAGAAGAAATTTTCAAAAACCTTTAAAAAGGTAAAGCCCCTGGTCCATGCGGCAACAATGTTGAAGTAATAGAACATGGCACCGAAAAGCTTCATCACCACCTGAAAAAATTATTTTAACAGTATCTAGAAAGATCAGATGTCCCAAAGCAATGAAGAATTTTTTTTTACTTTAACTAAGCATAAAAAGAGATGGAAAAACAAATGGAAAAAAGCAGGGAAATACCATTTAAAAAAGGAAATAACATTAAATATTCTCGAGTATAAATTTTAAAACGATCATAAAGATTTCGTGGCTGGAAAGCATGCCGGGTCCATCGGTTGATATATCAACCATTTCTATGTCACTCATTTAATTGAGAAAAATATGGTATTGGGCCAGGAAACACACCTACTATATATCGGTTTGGCGAAAGCATGACAGATTAAGGAGAAAAAAAATGAATAATTTAAACGAAATTAATTGCTGGAGACGAGCTGCGGGGAAGTCAAAAATTGGAAGAAATTGTAAATGTCAGAACAAGAGATACAAATGGAAGTCACACACGCAATAGTCAATAACATTAAACGATACAACTGGCACGGTATAGTTACATACAGCGTTTGTCGAATGAGAGAGTGCCCTAACTTATTTTAACAAGGGATTCACAGGGCACGAGAACTGAAGGAAGGTTTTGTTATTTGGTTGTTTGGATAGAAGGTTTGAAGAAACGTGGTTTGCAAATCATGTTTTTGGATCTGTAAGAGTTCACATACGAGCAATTAACATCCCCCACGCTGTAACCGTAAATTTGTACTATATATTGACCGCCGTTATAGGAAAAGGAATAATTGATGAGAGAGATGAGATTATGCTCAAATGGAAATAAATGCCGCAGTAGTCTGAAGCGAGGTTTTGGAAGTTTCAAAATGGTGTTGAATGGGAGACGTTTTCATTGTGTGTGCGCGCGCGCGCGGGAATAAATGCGTTGTGTCTCACTTAAGTGTCATCACACCTGTAGCACCTATGATGAAGTGCAAATTTTCATAAATAAAGTTTTAAAAAAAAACAGATTTCATTAATTTGACGTGTATATTTCAAATTTAATGATACAGAACGAAATAAACGATTTTCCCTAATAATTTTTAAAGATGAATGATGTGCAGCATTGGAAAACTCAGACATTCGACACCACCCGATATTCACAGGTACATTCATACCCATTCGTTCTTATTCATTTCGAAAGAAGGAAACAACTATCCACGGAATAAAATATTTATTTGACTCGATTTGCGGTGTACTACACCATCTTCAGAAACCAAGTGTGGCCCATAGCTTTCTAGGGTACATTTACATGTGTCTGGAAGGGGGGGGGGGTAAAGGATTG
>WURS02226814.1:0-19874 GCA_011762765.2 Rhinocypha anisoptera | reverse complement strand
GTGGGGCACGTGAAGGGGTTTAGATCAGGAGGGGGAGAGGAGGAGGAGAAGGAAGCATGTTGAACGCCTGGATAGGGTTGGGAGAAAGTGAGAAGTGGGGGGGGGGGATGGGAAAGGGGGAGAAAGAGCACAAGTCGCTCCTCAAGAATTCCGTCGGAATAAAAACGAAAAGCCCTTCCATTTTATCGTGTTTTCCCCGCGAAACGAGACCAAAGGGCACGGGTGACGAGGCGAAAGGAAGGCATTGGCAAAAGAGGGGGTGGATTACCAAAGGTGAGAGAGAGAGAGGGGGGAGGGTTTGCTGGATAGGGATGCGGAATTTGAAGAGTTGTAGCACAAATGGTTGCTGTATCAACGGTCTGAACTGCCCTGGTTATTTGTATGTCCGCCATAAAGGAAATGGCCGCGGGAGATTAGGTATGGCTTTGCGTTAAAGGGAAAGGGACTTTGAGAAGAAGCTGGAGAGAAGCCCCACAAAGCTGATCTTGACGTCAGAACCAAAGGGTCAACTATTTGATGGGCCATTCAACAGGCGCTGGAATGCACTCCTTCGACCATAACATGAGTACAGAGTGTCATTAAAATCCCTTCCCAGTCCCTGCACCGAGTGTATCTTGGGTCAGAGGACGGTCAAATTGGCATAAGTTCAAATAGGTTCCATGCATCAATAAATAAAAATATCTATACATATTCATTTTCCGAGATACGTATATGTCTGCGTGCTTTCTTTGATAAAACTGCACATTTTCGAAAACATAAGGCTGATGATTCTTCTGATGATAAATATGAAGAAGAGCACTAGAGGAGAAAGTTAGGGAAATATTAGACAATAATTTCAGAAAAGTCCTTGGCTACTTCAGTAGCACTTCAAAAGATTTAACTGAGACAACTCTCGCACTATAACTAGGTTGATTAAGTGCTGTCTATACTGTGCATGTTTTAATTAGCCATTGCTTTAAGGTGAATAGATATATATATTGATAAGCATGGTTAATGAGCTGAATTATTGTCACTTTTCTGTTATGCCGTACTGAGATGGGAATTTTTAATAGAGCAATGAACGGTTGGAATACTAAACGGAAAAAGGAGAATATTTCCATTGATGCTGAAAGTGGATTATATTATTCCGTAATAGTTTCTGTGTTCAGAATATTATTTTGAACAATTTTACCAAGTATTTTTTAGAGATAATTCTCCAACTCATACCAAATTGTACCATAATCCACTTTTTATCTCAACCTCTTAAATGCTCCTCATTTAACAAATTAAATAAATTTGACAAATAATGTTTGTTCACCTTATTCAACTAAATTTATCTTCTTTATCATTAGTTTTCCATACCTTGAGGAATCCTGATGTCAATATTCGGTATTATAAACAATAATACCATCTGAATCAACCTTCATGAAATAAATAATGATTCGCAGAATCTCTCGTCATGAAAGCGAAGAAATAATATCAAAATTTAAGACGAATTAAGGAATAAAAAAATTGGCTTTCATATGAATAATTAAATTTTTTAAGAGCTCTTAATTTCGATAAAGTACTAACAGATAATCAAAAAATGAAACACACTTAGTACCTAAATACCTTTTTATCAGAGCAATTTCTAAGAAGTTACATGAAAAATAGCTCCTGGGACTACGCAGCGCACTGAGTATGTGATTGATTCCATTTATTCAATTGTCATTATTCATACGATCGTTATTATGTGATTTTCAATCATCCTTATTTAAGATCGTTTGAACAAATAAAAATATAAAAACTTGTAAAGTATTTCGGAATATCTTAACATACAGTGAATACGATACATTAATGACACATCTATTGTAGGATAAAGGCATAAGATTTTATACTATTAATTTTAGCTAATATTAGGAAAAGTACGCTCCCAAACATTTTATATTTTAGTCAAACTACTTATAAACTGAAAATTATTTTCAGCTCTTCTTTAATATTTATTATTATACTTAGGGGTTAGTAAGTCAAAATTGTTTGAGTAACCACACCGTTTGAATATAAACACAGAAAATTAAGCCTAACCTACACGAATACATATATTACAAAAATGGCCGAAAACGTCGAATGGTTCATGAAAATATATAGTACTCGTAATAAGCTGTCTACACGCCTTAGCCATCTGGTATTTTCAACTGGGCCACTAAGTGGTTGAGAACTGGTAGGGATCTTAAGGATTAGGGGAATTCAAAATGAAGCAAACAAGAGACTATCTCATCCATTACTCCTTCCCATTGTTCCACGAACCCTCAGATCTCCCTTTCCAAATAGCGCCTTGAAGTCGCCCAAGACTCCAGAATGTCACCCACCCCGCGCGTAACGCACTGCGCGAAATGGAAATTCCAGGGGGCTCATATCCAGCCAGCCCCCGAGACCTGGGTGCCATTAAAGCTCAACGCACTAGAAGGCTCCTTGTGAGGGCAGATAAAAGACATGCGAGGGTGAGAAGAGTGAGGAAAAGAGGGTAAAGAGATATAAGGTCTAGGGAAGAAACCAGAGTTCATGGATAGGTAAGGAGAGAAGGCAGGCAGATCTTTTTCGTCTAAGAATGCTGAATAAGTCAACATGGAGTTACCTATATGTAGCAGAAACATTTTAATGGTCATACTCCAGTTGACGATTGTAGGAGAATGAGCCATGAATATTTAACGAAGGTGAAGCCTCGAATTCACACTTCGAAGACCTTTCAGCTCACCTCTACGGAAGCTTTCAGTATTGGAAAAAGAGAAACGTTTACCCCTAAATGTGAAACCAAATCTGTGCGACTCTTATTATGTCACATAATAATGCAATAATCCTTCCAATATCTCTTCATGTTTATCGGGATGAATGCATCATAATTAATTCTATTTTTATGCCTTTCAATTTAAAAATATGAAAATTCATGAAATGTTACCTTAACTAGTTCTTAATGTGTATCGCCAATATAAAATTACCTCGCTTAGTTAGTTTTTAGATGATAGAAGTGTTTGTTCTTTTTTAACGACAAGAAAGTCTCTAATGATCCCATAAGTAAAGCGGGATGTTATAATACAACATATATTTTTTAAAAGAAAAGTTAGTAGTTAACTTCCATAATAAAAAATAAGAAAAGAGTGCTCGTAAATGTAGGTGAATTCTGCGAAGAGAGAGATATTTCACTAAATACTTCTATCCGCTTAATTGGGACATTTTAAAATGTTAAAGTGTTTCCTCAACCTCACTGAAAACGAATGGCTTTTACTCGCAATCAATAGTGTTTGTCATATTTTCGTATTATCTCGACAATACTAACCGAGTTGTTCACCATATTGACAATCTTATCAATATTTTGCCGTTTATGGTTAAATATTTATTAAAAAATTTAAATTTGTTTGTTTTTTAAATATGTCATTGTTTAGTGTAATATAATTAATAATTTTTATGATCTCTCCACATAAACTGACACAGGATGATCCATTAACGGATAAAAGTAGAGTCAAAATTTGTTCGACGCTATTCCTAATGTGATAAATTTCATACATGGCTTGACCGCATGGTCTGGGTTAATTGAGCATTACGAACGGATTTTATCTATAATTGACATTCATGCTTGTCGTTTCATAACCAAAATCATTAACCGTTGGCGGTTCCTCGTCACATTTGGACGAGGAACATTAATTTCATCGATGAATTTATCTCGTGTAATCAGCGTCCGACACCTACCAAAAACGATTGCGGTTTGCCGGTATTTACCCTATACATGTAGATATATCAATAACTAGAATGTTTGTGTCTTTGTCCTTAGGTTACATTTGACTTCACATTTATTATAAAACTACGGTTGAAACACTGACTTCACTTCTCTGACATAAATGAAAGTCAAAACGTTAGGAAAACCATTGAAGGTTTCCTTTTTAAGAACCATAGGAAACTTTACAGTTATCAGTTGACCTAATAAAATAAGTACGTAGCACTGATTGTACCAGGAAATACATCTACAAAAAATACTGAATCAACCCCTAGAAGAATTAGGAAACTTATTTTTCTTCACTTTCTTTTGCACTAGTTATGAGGATAGGATATGAGGCGAATTACACCTAAAGGGGTTGCATACACTCCTCATCTACGCCTCTCTCTCGCCCGTAGCTCATACTCTATCACAAAGATGTGATGAATAGGTGCTCCTCGTGAGATAGAGAGACGAGTGAAAAATATAGAAAATACCTTACGTGTGTCTTACGTGCATAGGGTACTTCTAAATTTATCTTACAAACAGCAAGAACTGAATAAAGGAATGTAGAGTGAATGCTTTGAGAGGTAAATTTAACGAGGAAGGAAGAAGAAGCCAGGTTATTGGTGGGACGACTGGCAAATGTTAGAGCGCTCGGAGGTCCACAATCTCGGAGCATCACTCGGATCGGAGTTAAGAAACGAGGTAAAAAGAAACTTTAAGCAAGATCTAAGCAACGAGGTAAAAAATGGTTTCTCTCCATCATTTCGCGTTGGTTTTTCACTAATTAAAGAGGGTAAAATTAGCTGAAGAATACGGAACATGTAACCCTAGATGAGCAGTGAGTCTGTTAACAAACAGCATGCCGTGGTAAAGGTTTAAGACTGTTTCAACCTAAAAAAATAATTTTCTCTTAATTTGGATATATGAAATGATTAGAGGACGCTTTGCATTGGATTTCAAGTTAAGTAACGCGAATTAAATTAATATTTCAATTGTAACCTATATTCTGCGTCAACCAAATTTTTCCAGACACGTGCACTTAGTCGCACTTAGTTTATGAACGCATAAAATAAACGATCGTGACTAATTGTAAGACACAAACATGTATAAAATTTGTTGGTTGGTCAGAGTCGAGGACGTAAAGATACCAATTAGACATTATGTCAGTTTCTCTCTTAGGGAACATTAAATAAACGGCGAGAGATATTATTTAAGAAAAGAAAACCATGATTTTTTGGCATTGACAAATAAAGCACCATATACTGGAGTGTTTAAACTAAAGTTCTGTACTTGCTTATGATGAATTAAAATTAAAAATAGTATCTCCAGTAAATATAAATGAAGAATATATAGGTTTCAACGTTTTATTTCTAGTCAACAGACTATAATTGAATAAATGTAGAATGAGATGAAAAACATGGATTGTAATTAGTTTCTTATATTTGAATTCCTTATTACGTAACGTTAATATCACTTCAGTATGTGGATATTTAAGTAAACGACGTATAAGTGACAATTCAGCCTTGAAAATCATTAGAATAGAAAATTTTCGTACCGGGATACTAAATTTTTAAATTGGGTAAACTCGTATTATCGGAAGATTTGAGTTCGAATTTTTACCCTTAAAAATTAGTTATTTCTCTTGAAATTTTCACTTATGAGTAAGCTGGAATAAGTGTAAGAGATTCCTTTCACTTTGATTTCTTGTATTCCTTTATTTAGAACAAATCAACTCAAATCATTTTTCCTGAGCCATCTACGGTTTCCAAGAAAGACCTAATGACCAAATATTCACACAGAGGATGAAGATAATGATGGGAATGGGGTTTATGAAGAATGGGGGATTAAGTACATTTTAGGGAAACCAATAGAGATATACAAAGTAATCCTCCATGGAGAAGCAAGGCAAAGAAATTAAAACAATGTTTCTTGAATAAAGAATGAATGATAAAAAAGAATAAAGAATGAATGAAACAAAACTTGATACGAAAAAGTAAACTCACATTTGTTGCTATTATGACTTACTTTTTGATGAAGAGAAAGTAAATTTTATGGAAAAACGATATAAACCTGACATCCTGTTGGAGTAGATTATTAGCTATATAAGCTAAATGTAAGGAAGTAAAACAATGCTTTTGGACAAACAAGGCAAGAGGAATTATGAGCTTAAAATAAGAGAGAAAAAAGTAAGCTTCTGTAAAACGTCTGTCATTTAGAATGGCGCAAATGCCAACTGTGAAAGTAATAAAAAGTAAACTTGAGAGACAGATGGATTTCCACACAGATGGAAAAATCAATTATGTATAGGGTTACATTGGCAATATATAGATATGTTGTAGAGAAAGAATAATCCGTAAAGTCCAACGTGGATTGGAATATTTTGAAATTACAAGACATATAAAACAACAATTTCAATGGGCATTTTCTTCGCGTTACAAAGAATTAAAGGCATTTAGAAAAGGTGATGCGAAGAAATAAAGACAAATTCGAAGAAGGGTATAAGCTTGCAATGCGATGTTGAATATTAGTATGTGGATTAAATAAGAAATGATTTTTTTCCGATATCATTTTAAATATGCATAGAAAAACGGAAAAGGTAGAGAGACGAAGCAACGAATCACCGGTGATGACGGTACTTGAATTATAAAATTTTAAGGGTATTCCCCCTGCTTCAACACATTAGCAACAAATGTGGAACAATTTCCATCCTCGGCGATTAGAAATTCTGGTCGAGGAACGAAACCAGGTTCTAGATCTTTTCGGTTTACGTAAACTTATAGTCGGATAAATGTCGTATCACGGACGGCAGAAACACGTTCCTCTCCCGCTTTCGAAACGAAAGGAGGAGAGTGGAGGGAAGGCAAAGAGATTCGAGGAACGCCGAGAAATGAAAAGAAGTAAGAGGAGAGGGAAAAGAGGAGACTTTTCATTTCCGCCTTTATGATGGAAGTTAAGTTTTATTGGGAAAATGACTGGAAGGGCTGTGAAGGAGTGGGGAAAGAGAGAGAGAGAGAGGTACGTGTAGAGTGAGGGTGTTTGCGGAGTGGGAGGAGGAAAAGTGAGTGCCTTACGTCTAGAGCAGATTGAAAAAGCGGAAGAATATGAAGGGGAGTCAAGTGGAGAAAAGGAACGCCAAAGGAATGCAAATAAAAGGAAGTGGAAATGCTGGCGGCTAGTAGGGAGGGTGGTTGATGAGGAGCTGGAAATTGTAGAGAAAAGGGAAGGGGAGCGCAAGAAATTGGGATTAAAGAATTAGGAACTGCCCTAAAAGGAAAGAGGTGATTTGGGGGAGGAGGGAATGGAACGAATGGTGGCAAAAAGAGATTGGGGAATTTCCATGGATGGGGACAAACTAACGGTCTCTTTGGGTTAATTTTAACAATTCAAATCTCGGTTCAACCAGATTTAGTATCACTCCAGAGACTCCGAGATCTAAATATGATTCTGAAATATAAACATGGCACAGAAAGAGATTTATCACTCATTTAAACTGAGGAAAACCAGAGAGATAAAAGTTCATCAGCAAAAAAAAAGAGAATCCGGATTGTCGGTTACGAGGAATTATATAAAAACGTGTTACATTTTCAAATTAATAGTGTGATAAACTGGTTTTGAAACCTAGTTTTATCTTTCATAAAGCTCTGCTAAGGTTTTTCGTTGAACGCCGAAAGTTTAGCATGGAAAAAATATTCACTGCTGAAAATTAGGTTGGAACCCGAGGAAAGTTACGCTTGTAAAAAATTTACTTGATTCATGTTTTAACTCATTGAATTTAATCTGTGACTGAACTTTAACAGAGACTAAGCCATTCAGAGATTGATTGTCACGTTTTTGAGTTTTAGAGCTGTATGAACTTAATGTTAAAAATAACGTAATAATTAATAAAATATTTACAAAAGTAACGTAAGAAAAGAAGTTACGAAAAATACAAGTACAAATAGAAACTTTCGCGTCCAAATAAAAGGATTTTGACTCTTAAAGTTGACAGCCGTGCAGCCGAAACTCATGTAAATAATAGTCCTTGCATTAAGAAAGGAAGTGAACCACTATTTACAGTTATCTAATTTCTTACACGGGAGAGAAATCCAATATTTGAATCAGAAAATTGAGATAAATAATATTTGTATGACGTAAAAATACACAACAACTCTTAAATACAAATAATAAATGTGACAAGTTAAATTTTGACAGAAGTAGACATTAATAACCAATATTTTTAGATATTATCAAATAATATGACTCTAATGACAAACTTGAATCTTATTACAAAATATTTTACTCAATAATACATATTATTAAAAAGCACAGCCACCAGTCTAAGTATAAGTCTATAAAGTTTATTCTTCTAATTCAAAGGGCAATATATACATAAAATAAAACAACGTAGTACACTAACTGCCGTCATATTTGAGAGAATTATAGTAGGAACAGTATTCACCACACACTTAGTGTATATTGAATGCATTTTCTATAATTGACAAAAATAATACTTAGAAATTAGAAAAACTATTTTGAATAAAACCCGGTGGAGACAATATGTGATCATTTTCTATAAAATCATGTGTTTACGGATAAAATTGATTATTTCAAAATGAGAAATAGAGAATAAAACAAAACCATATTGTTATTAACACGACCGTAAATTTAATAGGTGTAAAATAAGTGGAAATATATTATTTTTAATAAGTTCTCTATAAATACCTTCCGTGTGATCATTAAATTGAACAAAAAGCAGAAATGCCTGTATACTATCGTAGTATTACGAGGAGATTTTTAGTGGGTGTAAACAATAAGAATCTTTTATTTTATATTTTTTTCCAACTGAACAAAAAAAGAATAGCTTAATGGAAAATGTTGTCAGGACAAGGGAACTCAATAGAACTCCCATTGTTATTAAAAGTCTAATAATGGGTATAATATTTCCTTTCGCCCTTCGTTTCACAATTGAAAACATGTGTAGGAGGCTTCCCCGTGGTACTCTTAGCTCATGATTTCAATCTTACCAAGTAACGCAAAATATGCTATACTCTATAGATAGAAATGTACAAGCGAATAGAAATATAAGAAGTCATGACCGAGTCAAGGACGGTTATTAAACGTAAGAGAAGACACGCCGACATGGGAATTATTAGAGCCAGTGGATGAACGCAATTCGTCAGATATTATCAGCCATCATACGTACAATCATCAGAGGACGTAACTCGATTTTTAAAATTTTTTTCTCTCGCATTCCGCTTGACCGCAACGAATCGTTCGGAATAGCCAGTATTTATGATTTTTCCCTCTGGCGCTATTAATTCCTGCCGCTTCAAAGCAGCGTTATTTACGGCCTTTCATGTCCCGGCATTAAATACGGAATACGTGAGCCACGGCTTTGAAACCCAGACGGAATATTCAGGCGGAACACAATATTCCGTTTCTTTTTCGTCACTGTGACCCTATTTGCTTTTTAGCCACGCAAAAATGTCTCTATGACCTGAATGCTTTTTTATGTCTACGTATATATGAGTAATTTTTTTTCTGCTAAAATTGAGTTACATTTGAAGGAATAAAAATAGAATTATGAAGGATAGTTTGAAGAATTAACGACCAAAAAAAATTACCATTTCAACTCGCCTTTCACAGCTATCACTGAAACTTCTCTCATTTATCTGAGCAATCACTGAGACATTCGAGCGTACAGAACGTTGGTCCTCTTTTATTTAAAATTTCTTCAACCTTATTTTATATTCGATTTAATATCTGTAAAATGACACACACACGAAATGACATTAATACATCTATATATTATTTATTTAAAACTAACATAATTCCTGTCTTTTTTAGCATTATAATATTACTTTATTTAACAACGTTTTACTCAGTTTTACGTAAATTAAAATTGATACTTTGAAATAAGTAAATACGTTGGTTTTTTCTTTTGCGGAAAGGGAAGAGTGCATATAGGACTGTAATTTCAGAGGCATCATATCTTCGCCATCCGAAAGAATAGAGAACTCAGGTATGTATGTAATCCCGTTTCATGAAATACTGATATGAAAGTAAAAATCTTTTAAAATAAAATCTCTGGCTGGTGTCCGTGGAAGGGGGAAAGCCCAGTAGAGAGATTACGTATACTATATAAGTAAAAACAACATCATTTCCCTGGCAGTGTCGAAAAAAAATACCTGCAATAACAGGCTAATAATAGTGACCGAATAATGGAGACTAACGAGGGAAAAGCCTTTTGGGATTCATGTCTCAGAAACCTTTGAGCTAAATCGAAAATACATGGCAATAATCACCTGGCAAAAAATGTTTGGAATCTCTCTATAGATACTGTTCTTCATCCTTATTCATGACTATCGAGACAAGAACGTTATTCTCTCCCTTCAGGCTTCAATTGAATAATTTTGGTGTATGTATTTTATGCGGTCAATCAAAGCTAATGCTCATGAAAAAACTATCTTAACCGGTAGATTACCCTTCATTATCAGATATTTCATCTATAATAACAACATCAAGATCCCACTCCACATACGCATAAATATGAATTTGACAGATGAATAGTGAAGTGAAGCATTAATAGATTTCACCTCACAGATTTTGCACACAGGAAACAGATTTTAAAATAAAAAATTTCAGAGGATCTCAACTATAAAATTGCATATTAATTGCCACTAAAATAGTTGAATGAAACACCCAAGGTATAAATATATGAATTCCTAGGTCTAAATTAGAATTATAATATTTTCCGAGTTCTGCATATATGTATACTTTTTGTAACTGTTAAAGTGTAGAAAATTTGAAATAATACTCATACCATAATGGAATGAGCATTTGTTCTCATTTTGAATGTTTTTCATTTATTTAATATACGTTGGGATGCATAACGAACGGTACAATCAATACACCGTATATTGTTAACCTTGTTAAAATATTTATGGAAAAAATATTACTAAACATATACAGAAACTTATTTCTTTGACCGTTTTTTCAATTAGGCGTTTTGTGTAAATCAATGTTTCTTAAAAGACGTATTACGTCATTTACGGGAATAAATGAAGGTGCATTTCGAAATTAAATGATTGAAAGGGAATATTGGCACACAGAACGCATTTTTTATACGACCAGGCATATGTCTTCGTGTTTGATGAGTGCAGTTGGAAAAGAAGATATTTGCGTGAAGTTTCAGGTGCACAGCACAGAATTTTGGGATTCAAGAATTTCCATATGTACGACAGCCAAGTCCTTGACATGATGTGAATTCTCTTGGGACATTTGGGGAGCATGGAATGGGGGCGTAGGATCCGCACAACCTTTTGACAATTCCGTACACTCGTTCAAAAAAAATCACTGTACCGTTCCGGCCGGGTTTTTACCCTCAGTCTCCATATTCTCGCCAACTACCACATTTTAGTATGAAATGTTCCCGAAATGATTTTCTTCATTTGACAAAAAGGGCACTTGGAATAAAACACATTTCGTCACACGATGAAAGCATGACGCTGCAGATGACCCAACTCCAGAAATTGAGGTACCAATTCACAATTATTAAAACAATGTCCGATGATTTTTTTCTAGGTTCGTCACGACCATCCCAACGCATTCCGCCCCGCTATTTTCTTGCCTCCTCCGCCTTCAAATCGGCCTTTGATGACAGATAGCTCCGCAATTTCATGTTTTACACATTCATAATTTTTTTGATTGACCAAAGAAAACTCAATCATTATATGTTTGTGATGCACACTTTCTTCTTAATTTATTGATCGTCTTAGGAACACACCGGGTAATCCGATTTGATTGTGCAATTACCACAGATAATTATGGGATGATTGACTGGTTCCTTTCGAACGTCAAATTCCCTCAACGCTACTAACGTCAACTTTTCTTTCAAGCCATTTGTAATTGTTAATTATACTCCAATCCATTTTTTTTCTTCGTACTCCACAGCCTTAGCACCTATTAATCACTTATTTGTTCAAAAAATAAAAAACCATCAAAAGTTTCCTGACGAGCACATTAAATACAATTACGAATGGTAGCTTCTTTTAAAGCATTCCGAAGCTCTATATTCAATAGGACAGTAATCGTTTCCTAGGGTAAATAATTGATGGATTGATGTAATTGATGGGATGTATGGTTTTTCACGAATTCTAAAGCTTTAAAGAAACATCAGATATATTTTTGGATATTGAAAAAAATAGAAGTTTACGTATTCTATAAGAATTAATCTATAATGTTTCATTGTATATCAGTCATAAAAGAATCGTGAATAGATTGACCTATGTGGGAGAAAGGGATAATTTTGACGACAAAAAAGCAAAGACAAATTCTTAATTTCCGACAAAGTTATTACACAGAAGAATAACTCATTTAATCGTCAACCTTTTTGATATGGAACTTATTTTAATACAAATAATATCGTTAGGGTAGGTTTATTTTAACCCATTTAAATAAAAAAACTATTTATGAGTATAAGCTTATTTTAACGGCTTAATTCTTCTTTGCTCAATCCTCTTTCACAAGGTGAGTTATTATTAACGCTATCATTTGGGAGAATTTCAGGAGATATAACACTAACAGCTACTGGAAATAAGGGCCGAAAACTGTCTTTCCTTTCTTTGTATTTATTTCTCTGTTGGAAGGGAATCTTGACTAGTTTTGACGGTCCCCTTTCCAATCTTTTTTCTGCCTCGAATCCCAGTTCATCGTATCTCTCATATTGGACCATTCCATTTCCTCGCACATTCTTTTTTTTTATAAGCCTGTATTCTCTTCGCCTTCCAATCTTGTTCCTTTTCTTTCTCTCTCTCTCTCTCTCTCGCACACACACACACACACTCTCTGCATCGCTAGCCGAGCTGCAACGTACGTAAATGGAAAACTAGAAACCGGGTGAGGACGCGAAGCCGGTTGGACTGGTGTCGGCGAACGACACACAATATTCCTCCTGACTTGATTACCTACCTCAACCCTAATTCCAACGAAAACATCAACTGACATTCTCAACGCTGCTATGGGCTTCGCTACGTCTATTTGTCTCGGTCATGTTGCCATTTGTATGGAACCTCGTCATCCCAAACCCAAGATATAAAGAAGAGAAATGATGGAATTGGAGTGAGCTCTACAGGAAAAGTATTTACATATAAATAAGTAAATGAATAAGCATATCACACATACAGATAGATAACCGTCAAATATCTACATCTGCATTAAAATAACACTAACACAGATGAAGATAAGGCCACCTCAAATTCCAAAAACAAATGTTTCTTTTATTGTGATTAATAATCGAAATTTATACGACCTTCTTGGTTTCAAGTTTTTATATAAAACTCATTCACTATTATAAAACCAAGAAATCCGTTTATAACTCAAATGCTATTATTATAGGAAACACAGACTACCAATAAACAGAGGAAGGCTCGATTTATTGTAATATTACGTAATATTTGTTGTAATAATATTTTTATGAAAAACTGATACCTTTGTAATGACAATAAATGTAGTTTTTTTAAACATTTATTCCTCCAATTTTAAATTGTTTGGACCGAAGATAAAAATGTTATAATGTCTTAATCTACTCGAGCAGTAATTGGTTACAGACCAAATTAACATTATTGATTAGGGATACTAAAATACCTACTCTGCTGGAGTTACGGATAAGAGATGCTCTCAGTGTAGTTTATACGCTTCGTCTCCTAAGCGTGTAGCGGTTGTAAATGTAACTGCGAAAGCACTATATGGGAAGTTTTCTCGTCCACTCGATTTAGAAGGTTCAATGAGTAGATCCAGTGCAAGAAAACTCTAATCCACTTTGAATTTGAGTGTTGGGAGGCCGGAACACAGTTTAAAATGTAGTTTAATCATAGTTAGACGTTTTATTGTTTTAATTGCTTTCCTGATGATCGTAGAGTGAAATGAGGTTTTCCATGCCAACATTATATTTTAACCGAAATATACTTTAGATCCAATAAACTTAAATGATATAAAAATATAAATGATGAAACACCTTTTCCCATAGTTATAACTGAAAAAAATCAGTGTTCTCTCTCGGAGTAAGGGGGGGGGGCTTCAATGTAATGTCTCACACAATGATTTCTCTTAACTTAAAAAGCTCAATACCTGCACACACCCATGCTAGAATTTCGATGGAGTTCATTCAATACCTCGTAAATTTGAACAGTGACATATTAATGAAATGAATTTTCCATCCATTCAGTTTGTACATGACTTACATTTTGTAATCGTAGCTGGTGTAAAAATCTTGAAGGATACCAAGGGCAGACACATATATATAAATACTCGTAGGATGTATTGATCTCAGTTTTGAGAATATGAACATAACTATGTGACATTATCAATAGAACATAAAAAGAAAAAAAAATTATCAATGATGGAAATAATTTTGATTAAGTCGGACAGAATGAATATTATAATTAGGATTTACGGTAATTTAAATAAAAAATTCACGGTGAGTAGACAATTAATTAGGGGTTTAAGCAAAGTCTGCGTTTAGTAAAGATATTAGAGCAATTCCTACTCTAAAATGTTGGGAATAGGGTTTTTACACCTCAGTGATGAGAATCTTATGATTTTACATGAAATATGATAGTGTTAAATTATTTATTTAAATTAATTATTATGATAGTAACCAATTATTTCAAATTTACATATTTCATCAAAATTACATGAAACGATAAAAAGGCATTCTGTTCAAATTATGTAACATTTTCAAACAGATAAAACCTAAATAGTTACTATTAAAATATCTTTAAAAATCTTATCTAAATGTTTTTGGAGAAGCTAACAATTTTCGATTGCAAAAGTTAACGAGGAAATACCGGAGCACTATTTGATGAAGAAAATAATGATAACACGCTATTCACGCAATACTCGTATGCCGTTGTGGGAATATTTGACATTATTCAAAACAAAAAATTAGACACAGATACTGATCCCGGGCATATTTCCGTCATTTTGAAAGAGGTGCGATATTTTTGTTTTCAGTAACATTGGCCACCTATATGGAATAAAAAGTATAAGGTTTTTTTTAACTCAGAGAAAATTTGTGAGTTTAGGAACGAACGTGGAACACAAATATCTATCAATAACTTATATCAAAAGTCACTCTGACATGGAACCCTTCCATCTACCCCACCACTACTGTGTACCTTCACCGTCATAATATTTCATTTACCTCCTTCCTGCACCATTGCTTCCGTCTTCCTTACTATGATTCGTATCTATAGTTGAATAACTGCTATTTATTTATTATCACTTATTTACTTGCTTATTTATTTATTATAGTTATTTATTAATTAATTATTATTTTATTATTAGTCATTTACTTATTTGTATTTATGCTCTACTTATTATTTGTTTATATTTATTTATTGTTGTGTATCCAATATGATTGGCCAAGTGCCGTTTTCGGATCAATAAAATAAATGAATAAATACATAATAAAAAATACGTCTTTGCGCGAACATTGACTACGGTAGAGTATTACTATTGTCAAAGTTTGGAGATGTTATAACAATTTATTTCGGGATCTATCATCAGTTGTACAGATTGAAATAATGCTTTGAAATATTATTTATTATAAAGAGTACATATATACCGTTTAGGTCATTCTGGGTTATTTTTTAGGTTTAGTTTTGTCGTTGCTCAATAATCTATTCTGTCCTTCCTATCAATACTGTATTTGTTAGAGTCTATGATAGTATTTTCCGATCAACCATCGGAGAATGTAAGCACAAAATCTTATTTTTTTGGTCTACGTTTTAGTTCTAATTCCTCCTCAACCCTTCTACCATATAATTTCCTTCCCTATTTATTTCTCCACATATTTAGTAAAATAATTTCTACATTTTCATGTAGAAGATTATATATGTTTTTAAGATATTGTGATAATACAGAAACTTGAGGTTAAGTCTGCCAATTTTTTATCTCTACGAATATAATTTAAAAAATTGTTTCTTATTCCACGTATAGTAACTCAACTAACATTCAGTTAACAAGTCTACACAAGAGGGGCAACATTATTGTGATGATGGTCATATGATTTATTACCACGTACATGCAATCAAATCTATCTGATAGAATAAAACTAATTTCACATGGATAAGAGTATCATTCTAGAAGGGAAAATTAAAAATGATTCTTATTTAACAGCAGGATTTTATTCACCGGTATGGAACACTTCAAAGCATCATACAAAACTTTTTCCCAAGATGGGAACAAGGATTTAGCTATACTGATAGCCGATGCTATTTCAGTGATTAGATTAGACTGTGTCATAGCAAGGGAATATGGGATAGATTTTGGAAGGGGAATACCAGTAGGAAAGACGGCATAAAATGTGATGTAACTTAAATCTTTTAATTTTTTATTTTTTTATTTATAAGACTTCTTTTATTGCTTGACAAGTTTGTTTCTCACTCTTTAAGCGGAATTGTAGTGAAAAAGTAACAAAAGAATAAAACGATCCCAGTCGACCTTGGTGCACAAATTTTTCGGAGCGTTTTAATGGGTGACGCTGCGATGCTTTTTCCACGAGATCTCTTGGAGTGCAGCAGATGTGTCGGTGACACGAAGCGTCGGGCCGGGAATGAATAGAACAGATTAAACTTTATTGTCATCTGGGAATGGGAAAAACTTTATTGTCATCCTTCAGGCAAAAAATATTTAAATGGGGGAATCAAATGGAAAAATGCAAATATTTACGAGAAATGAGTGAACACGGAGTGAATGGCACCACGCTAAAAGCAAAAAAAAGGAATAATAACCCAATCGACGAGGATAAATATTCCATAAAGATTATGAAATAGAGTGGGGTACACTCGTGTCTTAAGTTTGGAATATAGGTTATAAATTACAGTGAAAAAAGGGATACCAGAATATACTTAATACCAAAATGTCATATATGAACTTAAAATTCATTTACTTTTATTTAAATATTTCTTCTAAAACTAAATGAAAAGAATATATGTAATTTTGTTTTATTACTTTTGAGTTCTTCTGTTTGTTGTTTTTAACAAAAGTAGAAAATATTTAACACTTACTAAAATAGCGAATGATGCTGAGAAGTGACGAAAAAATAATATAGTAAATGCAATATCTGGAGTATTTTCTGAAATTATAATATAATGTAGAAATATACTACGTGTTATACAAATTGAAAATATTTGGAACTTAGCTTTACAACTTTGATTAAATATATCTAAAAAAATAAATACTGCCGTATGAGGACAAGGTACTTTTTTCTTACGGTCTTTATTGAAGTTAGTACGATTAATAATTGTGATAATGTCTCTTGATATGAATTCCTCAAATATTTATTATCTATTCCAATATTTGTATAGTAATATTCATTATCTAAGCACAGAATATAACTTCAAAATAAATACAATTTGAAAATTGTAGGGGGATTAAAAATCCCATAGAAAAAAATTTTTATTTTTTATTACAGATTTTTATTTGACATGACGCATTGCAAGAAATTTTTGTCATTAGAGGCATTTATATATCCTCTTCAAATAACTTATTAAACTGATTATTCTTGAGAAATCTATAAATTTAGCAAAGTTATGAAATTAATTAGGAGAATCAAGGGTCATTTTGGACAACGGGTCATACCATATATATCGATTACCCAACCACGTGATTTTTAATAGCATCATGAGCAGTTAAACGTTGTGTAAAGGAAGAAATTTTTTGTTCGATTGAAATTTAAATTATAACATGATATTTTAAGCAGATTTCAAAGAAGTTATACGAAACTTATTTTAATTATTTGCTGATAACTTATCTGACGTAATAAAATATTGCATAGAATAAGTGGTTGAGCTGAGCTCTCCTATTGCCTGTGGTATTTCAGGGTATGGGTGTGAATCCCTGCACTATATCCACTGCCCCCTTTAAACCTGACTTTAATGATTTTATATGGAGGAATAACACTTTATAATAGCACGGTGGAATTTCACATCGGATATGTAATTCTCTTGAAGACGATTATGTTAGCCCTTTTATGACGAATATGAAAGGTCCCAACGAGAAGAATGAATATCTTTTTACCCATTTACAAATATGAAGAGAAAGAGTAAAATAAAATATGTTAATCACCAAAAGATACGCAAGTACACTTGGAGTGCACCGCAAAATACAGAGATATACGAGTAACGAGTATTCGTATCTAAAATAGAGAGATATACCGAGATAAAATACAGAGATATACGAGTATTCGTATCTAAAAAAATTTCTAAGGTTTCCTTCAGGAACAATATTTTAAATTATAAAATATATACGGAAATAGAATCAGAGCAATTCGGTTGTGATTAAGTGTTGTGTGATATTCAAGTAGATTAATGAGAGCAGAAGGTTAAAAATTGGAATATAGAGGGTAAAGGTAAAGATATGGGGATTTATGAAAAGAGAGGGTAACAAGAGCTGCTGAAAAAGTAATAGTATGGGTGAACCAGAAGAGAATTAAAAAACTATGGGTTACTGAGAAGAAGATTAGTTAGATGGAAGTCGCAGGAAGAGAGGATACTTCAGTACGGAACACGGGAGAAGGACATACTGAGAGACAAATAATAAACTCGGGCACGATACTAAGAAAAGCGCATGTAAAAATTACAGAAGCAGGGAGAGTTGCGCGTACTCTTATGTAAGCGTACTTCAATCCACCTCTATTATTTTTACTAAAGTAGACTGAATTACGTTTTTTAAAATAATTAATTTACAGACAAATGGTTTTTTTTAGAGTAGAGAAGTAGGGCATATGCGAAATTTCTCTGTAATGAGAAATGAAATTTATTTTGTTTTCTATGTTTGTATTTCGACAAATTATCATTAATAGAATATCTTTTAGAGGTGAGAAGCTGTTTCTGGTGTAATATGTTAATATGATCTGATTTTTATCGCGCGCTTCGTGTATTTCTAGAGAGTAAAACGGTAATAAATTTACAAAAATTCTAAGAAAAATAGAGCTATTCATACAAAATTAGAATTTATGCATGCATAATTGTAACATTAAAACATTAAAATTTTAACATTATGCATTCTTAAGGGACAAAAATATACAGAACACAGCAATTTCACTATACTAGCTCATTGTGGAATATCATGCGTAATAGATATAGTTAAGTGGTCGAAAACATATATCTTCCTGGAAATCATTAATATCACAAGGAAGCTAATTGGAAATAGGAAAACAAAAGTTATAGATCTCGTTTTTCATGATAATTGGGAGATTTTTAGAGCAAAAAATCAATGGCATTGAAACAAACTTATATGTACCTTCATAACACCTTCAATACTTCATTATCCAAAATTTAACCTTCGTATAATACCCGAATGTGCTGCTTCGGATAAAAAACTACTTCGTTTAAACTTTCAGTTCCAGTCAAGGAGAACTCCGCGGCACATCCCTAGGTGAGATTTCCCCCCTCCTCAAATGCGAAGGAGACACCCTGTCTGTACAGAGAAGGACAATTTTTCGACTACTGGTGTCATTATTTGGCTCCTCTGACGTTAACATGAATTCTTAGACGATTTTCGGTCGAAAAAGTGGAAATCTAGTCTATGGAATGTACATTTATGTCTAAACAATAAATTTATAAGCCAAAATATACTTATTTTGTTGACACTGGTTGAAGGTTATAAGAGTCGTCATCAAGTGACTGGTGGGTCGGAACGCATAGTTAGCTAATGCAAAAGAACTAATGGGATCCGTTTCATTACACTATAGAGAACGAAAAAGGTTTTCCGGGGGGAAAAATATTCAAGGGAAACAATTATGGTGACATTTAGCCCATAAAAAATTTCTGCTTCACATTTGACTGCAATACGGAACTGAACGAACGTCTCGTGCAGCGAAACGTTTTGAAAATACGATATCAGTGACAGTGGATCAACTTGGTTCATTTGAGCCTAAGATGGAGTCACGGCTGACCGATCTCTTTATGCATCCCGAGTCACGGAGCGTCACGGTGGGGCCAGACCTTCACTCTCCCCTTGCACAAAGTGCACTGCGTCACGTACGAAGGGCGCACGGGGGGAAAAGGGGAGGCAGAAGAGATGTGGTGTGGGCGAGGGAGCGGGTGAGCAGCCGGGAGCTTGAGGGCGACGAGCAGGGAAGCAGTGGAACGTGGCTGGAATTCCTCCGCGGTGAGAG
>WURS02226707.1:0-19874 GCA_011762765.2 Rhinocypha anisoptera | reverse complement strand
ATGATGGCGCGACGCGTCGAAACCTAGGTCGGCATTAAAGTTTTTATGTGGAACTACAAAGTCTTGTTTTCTTGAAGCTTTGAACTCAAGCAAAGTTGAAGATCACAGTATTTTAAAAATGAGTTCCAAATTTTAACTGAAAAGATTTGCGTAAACAAGAGCTGTTTATTAAGCAAGCCAATCATCTCACCCTCCGCGGCGCACAGTGTAAAAAATTCACTCATAAAGAGAGTTTGGGGACGGGGGGGAGTGTGTGTGGGGAGGGGCCGCTTCTTTCCCTTTGACGTTCTTGGCTTTCCAGTAGGATCTATTCACCATAAAATCACACTGTTTTCGTTCAGCTGGATATGTCCGAAGTCGTCAAATGGATTTGAAACTGAGCCCCTCGTTTCTGTGGCCAAATGCTCTTCCCACTGGGCTTCCACGCCCTCGAAAATAGCTGTGGATCGATAAAAATACACATATTGATATAAAGTAGTGCTGAGAGAAGCAGCACATAAGGACAAAGTGAGGATCCACTTGGTTCCGAAAATCATCTCTATATTCCAACAGGTTTTGGAGAGAAACATATGTACTCAGTTCGGCAGCGTGAGATGTGCGAATCTGAAACTATATCGTCAAATAGGGATTTGACATTTTCTAGTGTACCTCAACATCTTTAACGATATTTTTAAAGAGTAATACATTAAGTAAAATGTATTATACTAATAGATATACATCATCGTTAGTATTTCAACGTTGTTCTACTTATTTGGTATTCAGGAGAGGAAAAGCTTTTAAAAGATATTTCCTCTCATTGCACACCTTACTTTTCAGTCTGACCAGCTTCATCTGATACTCCACTTTTCCCCCACTAAAGAGTGCTTTCTCAAATGATACCGCTGAATGTACTCCTTCGCTGCGTTTGCCAACCTCATCATTCATATCACTTTTTCCTCTTTTTCTATGCAATTGATGACATCCACATCTCATTATGATGAGTTTTTTTTACCACTTTTCTATAATTATAATTCATTTTCCAAAAGATTAGCAATCCAGAACTTATTTCTTAGAAACATGTTGACAGGAACTACAGATCAATTTCGGTTCTATTAAAATGTACTAAAGCATATTCTTAAAGGTAAATTCATTATAAATCACTATCAGAATTCCAGAGGTTACCACTTTTAATATAATATTTCTATGACTGTCTTTTTAATATGCATAGTTCCTCAATTACACAGGATACCACCTTCTGACAGGAGGCTGTTAACTCCCTTTGAGGAGAGAAAGAAAACATTATTTTATTTTTTATGCAAGCAGAGCTAGTCTCCATTTATACTCGAAAAACTTAGTTTTTCTTGAAATAAAGTGCTAAAAAGTACGCAGTTAATGCAAATTTTGAAAATATTTTGCTAAAAATTATAGCACCAATCCTGTTTCAAAAACCCGAGTACAGCTCGGATTACCGAGAAAAATCTGTCAAAAATGTGAAAGAGATTTATGTCATCATCATAGGTAATGGGGGAGATGCACTCACTGACCCCATTCCAATGAGAAGTCTGAGTGCAGGCAAATGTCCACAGAAGGCAGCCCAGTGGACTGGGGTCATGCCGTCACTGTCACCCGTGTTGCAGTCCTTTTCCGAAGCCTCCAGCAGGATATTCACGAGGCCATCACGGGCTGCCCTGAGACACAACGGAAATGGAAAGGCAATCACTTGAGCCCAGAAAACGATAGTTTTCTTTGTGTTTATATGCGACTTATATAAATGGTAAAGACATATTTGGATCATAAAATCATAAATACGAGATTGGATTCATTAAAGCTTGAAATAACTAGTAAGTAAAAGGATAAACATTGTTATGGTAAATAATTAGTTGATCCACAATCAACTTTGTCCCTATTGTTATATTTATGTTCGCATGACGTGAATTTTTCATTTTTTAAGGGAACAAAACAAGTCACAATTTGGGATGTATCTGTGAAGACACACCCCAAAGCCGGATGATATGGGTCTTTTTTTTGTTAACCCCAACTGTTACCTTACCTCACTAAAAATATGTTTTTGAGCTGTAATTCTATTTTTCTGCTCATAAAGTGACTTCATTCACTTAAAATCTTGTCAGAAATGCTTTTTTTTTCTTTCTGTATACCATTCAATATACACGTTAGATATAGGCACGTTATTGTGACATAGTTTGGGTATCATGTGTATCCTGGGTTAACTTCTAAAATTACGAATCAGTTTCTTTCTTTCATTGCAATTATATTTCCATCCACCGGCAGAAAATAATTTTTTTTTTCAAAAAGATGATCTCGCTTGTTAAAATCGATTCATACCAGGAATTATAATATCCAAGAATGAGATTCCTCCCCTTCTTCCAGTAATGACTAATTTCGCCTAACACAAACCTACCTTCGATTGTCAGAACAAAAGTGGTTTCAAATATTTCCCATTATAATAAATGTTTTAAAGTTTAATGTATGGAAGAAATCATGTTTATAGAAGCTGATAAAATAAAGAATGAATGGGTTTCGCTTCCATAAAAGTCCATTTATGATACTGAACTAAATCTATATTCATTCTAATAGGCAGTAAGAACCTGTACGAATAGTCACTACTTTAAAATTATTAAAATGGAAAGAAAAGTTATGCCCTAGTAGACTCGAACATTTCTAATGATAACTGCCTCTTTGCTAACAAAACACATTGCATTTCATAATTTTGAAGCATTAAATAAAATATTTCAATAAATGAATGACAAAATGTCGCAGTATTATTTGTTTATAAATTGTTTCTGCTCATGTAATTAATAGTTCTCTCCATCATCGAAAAAAATGGGTACACACGAGTACTGCTCAATAAAGCGTGATCACAAAAGTTTTGCTGCCGTACCTTATTATTCTATATTATATTGTTCGTTTAATCCGTATTGCATATGTGGTGAATGTTTCAATGACATAATTCCAGGATTGCGCCCACGGTAGTCGTTGAAATTTGAAATATGTAAATGTGAAGGGAATATTTTTAAGTTGTCTATATTACAAATAATGTATTACTAATTACTGTAAGATAGTTTATGGTTAAAGTTTTAGATCCCGCTGGCCATTATATTACTAGGAACCCACATAAAATAATGCACCACAACTTATTGATCTCTAAATAAGGATACTCAACTCGGGAATCGTATTAGTTCAACCGTCAGATTTACTGACTATTTTACTATCTCCTTCCCTTTCTTTAGCTTTACGCCACCGTTCCATTAAGAACCTGTTTCCCCCTCGGTGCCATTTTTTGACCAGGTCATCAGAGTTCTCATGGGTTCTATTTCTGCACGCATTTTGATTTATCGATAATGTGTTGAATAATTTGGACAGTCCCCCTTACACATTTTATTCAACTGCTATTGGATATTCCCCAGACACTTTCTCCATCGGAAAGGACAAATTCGAAAGTAACAAGCATCACTGACATCCGCCATTTTTACCACTCGCATTTGCACCGATACCAGGCGGCGGTTCTTGCAAATTCGCACAGAGTCGGAAGTTCACACCATGACTCCTAAAAATGTCAGTCTCACAGCATTGTACGGCCCATATAAATAAGCTGTGCTGCTTTCCATTTTCAACGCCCTTAATAAACACATTTTGGAGAAACATGCACAATTTCATTTGGCTTTGTCATATCCTAGAAATGACATCAAGATATAAAAATTGTTAATACCCCAAAATTGCAAGTTAAATTAATTTTTCGGGAAAACTTCATCATGACTTAGTGAAATTAATTAAGAAACATCAATGATATTATTATCTTTAGGTGATATATTTCAGTAGGGGACAAAGTAATAGTTATTGGTTGTAAATATATTTTTTCATAAATATTTAAAAATAATGAAGTATTTTATATGGATGGAGCACATTGAACACTTGTCAACGCATTCATCTACCCTTTAATTAAATATAAATAGATAATATACAGAATTATTACATTTGACACAATAGTAATGCTAGATTTTCTTGGATGAAAGAGGCCAAACACAAGTGATTAAGTCTCTTGGGTAAATTGGGAGTTAGCACTTTTAAACATCGATAAAAATTCCCTGTAGTTACAGTAACGTACACCTAAATTAATAAACAAAAATCAGGAAAAAGCGCAAAACACAATACCCTCCCTCCTTTTTTATAATTCCCTCCCAAAATAATATTTTTGAGGCAAGCCCCTTTCATCCGAGCGACCGCGAATAACCAGGTAACCATCATTAGTCTTTTAATCCGAAGAGAAGGCTGACTGCAACCTTGCATCCCTCTCCTATCTTATGGTTTATTCCTTTACCCCTTAGTAGGTCTTCTTTCCGACATCCCTTTAATTCTCCCTATGTATTTGTCCATATAAACCTGAATTACCATTAAAAAGTCTATGTCATTCAACTCGTGAATCAAAACGATTTATATTTTAATGGAATTAAGATTCGTCCTTTCTAAGGAGTGGTATAGGAAATCACTGCCAATACTATTGGTGCAGCTACTGTGATTTGACCCCCATTCTAAAGAGATTACCACCAATCCTGCCGCGTAGGAAGTTATGGGCAAAAGGTATGCTTCTCTAATCCAGTGCAGATTGTAAGGCACTTACTCGTGGAACCTGAGCGTTGGCATCACGAACCGAATCCTCGATCCTCGTTCACCGGATAGATCGCGGCTGCAGCTCGTCGTAACGTGAGAAGATCTGGTTCACGCTTTCCTGGCGGCAATCCGGCAAATGGAACCAGCCAGCGTAGCTCTTTATCTTTTACCAGCCGTGCACATAAAAAACGTAGCGAATCTCTTGCTATCTGCGCATTTTATCGCTCTCTCCATTCCCAAAAATGTAAGAGGCGGGAAGGAGGCAGGCATCTAATGCACCTTTGCTTCGAGTGTCCGACTGAGATATAGGATTCCCATTCAAAGATTACACTCGTAATCTGAAAGGTATCCCGATTTTAACCACTCAGAGGCCATTAATCCGCCGTGGAGCGGAATCCTCTCTGCTTCTCCTCGAAAGAATTAAAAATGAATACAATCTCCGAAAGCTCGTAAGTAAACCTTTTAACGTTTTGAGCTTTTGTTTTCGTATCTGAATTCGGCCAACCGAAAACGAAAGAAACTTTGCTGCGTCTTAAATTGTGGAATGTTTAAAAGGAACGACGCGATTGAGAAGTTCGCGAATGAACTCAACAAACCTTAAACTTCAAAAGGTACCGACCATCACTATTGAAAAGCGCAATCTACTATTATTTCTTTATTGTTTTTAGAGAATTTTACTGAGAGATGTCAACAACATTCTCGAATCATTTTAGCATACCACTTTTAATTGTATATATATATGGCAAAGATTTTATGCATGACACATTTTTCCAAATCATTTCAGAGTTCACCTGTGATGGAGCACTCTTTCTCTTCTCTCCTGAAAACCTCCAATAAGGAATTCCTTCAGCTCCGTAAACGCAGTTTATGGCGGTCATGCTAATCATTTACACACTGATATAAACTAAATTACTTTCATGCACCAATATATTAATATAATTTTCAAAGAAATTTATGACTTGTGGAATTCAGAATACTTTACTTTCATTGAATCATTTCCTACCCCTTGACACAATTCCAACTAAACCAAAAACAGTGATTATCAGGGTGCCAGAATTTATTCTTAAAAACTAAAGGTGGCACAGGAAGGAAGCTGGCCTCCCTGCTCTGATGACAGAATTTTCGCATGCCTTTCATCAAATCCGGTCTGCTTTCATTGTTGGATTGTTTGTCAATTTCTTATAGATAGGGTCACTGAGGATATCAGAAATTTTCCCCTCTTACTGCTCTCTGGTGATCAGCACTACCGAGTTTCCCTTGTCTGGGGATAGGTCGAGGATGTTCTCGTTTTCCTGAGTTTCTTCAGGGCCCTTCTTTCCTGTGTTGTGATACTGGGCTTCGGTGGCTTAGCCCTGCGGAGATCACGAGAAACGTCTTCTCTTATTTCGTCAGCCTTTATTTGGGAAGTCTCCGGACAGCTGACTCCACATCGGTGATGAATCTCTCCACAGGAACTGTTTTGGGAACCACTGCAAATTTCAGTCCTTTGGCTAAGCCTGAAGTAGTGGCGTCATCGAGGGATAGGTCCGTTAAGTTCATGATAGAACGGTCCTCTTTAGGACCATGAGTAGTGGCTGGGTGTTGTCTGGAGTGAAGTTTATCAAATTTCTTCACCTGCGTTTCCCTATTCTCTGTTGTCATCACAAGCCAACAAACGCGGACGCAGCACCCGATAAAGCTGAGATCACTTGTTAACAAAACAATTTTTAACCAAAATATTTTAAGAGAGAAAACTACTTTTTTACTAACAAAATTTGAAAACCTTGCGACCTCCAATTGTGTTTGAACTACGTTCATTTTTACGAGAAATAGTTCTGAGAAATACGTTTTCATCACAGCTCAATCTGAATGGGGTTAGGGATTGGCTTCCATAGTAAGACATTCTGGGGTGTTATTTCAGTAAGGCCACTAGGGAAGGGGAACGTCGAAAGACGCACTTGAGTTGTGGGAGAGGATGACCCTCTTCACTTGGCTGGTTGGTGGGAATTTTTTTCACGACAATTTTGTGGAGGAGAACTCATTTTAGACCACATTGGAGACATGTTGGGTTAGTGCACTCTAAGGAGGTCATAGAAGGATACTGGAAGACATGCGTTTACATTTTTTTCGTTATCACTGTCTAAACGGAGCAGCTGTTAAGGTCAGCTGCTAAGATCCCCACCACCCACCTGGTCTCAAGTTTTCGCTTATAACCAAGAGTCTAAGCAGAGCAGTGCAACGATTTCTCAAACGTTTTTTCAAGAATTTTTAAATGCCAATGTTTGATCCCTACTTAAAATAAGTCTTATTCCTCCACGGCCGCTATTATTAATATTAAATTTAATTTTCAAATTATTATAAATTTCATTGTATTATTAAAGGTACTTTAACCTACTGTTAGAATATGTAATCCAGAGTCAGTCTTATTTACTAAAATAAAACCGGCATGTGATGATATTTACGAGGGAAAGAATTGGAGATATTGATGGGTAAACTGATATATGGGAATCCACTGTATATTTGGATTTTAAACTGTATCCCATTTAACAACAATAAATTCCTGAATAACAGGGCGGCGTGTCTTCTACCGTCTCTTTAGGACGTGACCCAACAATCAAGGTCCGTCTTCTCCGGGGATGACCCCACCAATTTCAAAATGGCAGCAGCCAACAGCTGCCCTCGAAGAACTGGATGTCGGTAGGTGGCATCCCACAAAGATTTTACCTATCATCTGAGCTCTGTCGATAAAGTCGATTGACGAAGAATATTTCTCAAAATTCGCCACACTCCTGGAAGACATTTCACGGGAAGGGCCACAGGATAAACATGAAAATGAGATTCCTAGAGATCCTTGAATTATTTTCTCTGATGTCAAGGATGGTTACTGACGAAATTCACAGCTCAATTCACTATTACTAGAGTTGGCCGTCCAGCAATGTCCTCACTCTCGTCATTACTATCGGGTGGTGGATTGCTTTGACTGAGACATGAGTGGCTGTCACGCTCCCCGAATATCTCAAGGCACTCTGACAATAATAGCTAAGTATGATAAGCATTTTTCGACTGTACATATACTCCCCTTGAGCAGTGACGTGCCCTACCTGGGACAGCGTGCGTATTAGAAGGGGGACTGATGATCAAGTGTCGAATATTATATTACACTTTGCAGCAACGATTTAACCCGCCAGTGGCTAAGGCACAACGAAAGGCAAGGAAATTCCATTGATTTTTCAAGCGTGAGTGAAAGTGACCTCGAAGACCCGAGAAATTATTACTTAGCAGTTAGGAGGTGACTCTAACGCTACTCGAGAGAAAAAAAACAAAGAAATGAAAATTAAAAAAAAATATTACTCAAAGTTAAATGCTCATGTTAGCATATATATAAATATTTTGAAACAAATAATTTTACGTAAATAATAATTTTACGCAAATGCCGTAAATTCACCAGCGGAGAAAACTTTGGCATAACAGGAGAATAATAAAGCTCTATGAATGAACAGCGATGGGAAACGGAATAATTGTGGAATCCTTTGCACTACCTCTATGGAAACGCAAATTGGCAGAGGATAGAGGTTCTAATCCATATCCGCTATGAAGTGGGGCATTCCATTCAAAAGTGCCTTCCGGGGGCTGCATGACAACTGTTGTCCACTCTTTCAATGATGACGTAGCATGCCATGCAACTTCACTTCGGAAAAGAAGTGGGGTATGACCGATGGGGCACAATCTTCTTCGGAAGGGCTACGAAGGTCACGAACTTCACCGGGCAGGAGGAGGCACGGAAGACAAGCGCATATGAAATCAAGGCCGCAAACCTGGGAATGCACAGGTAGTGGGAGACAACGGGGAACAATCTTGTTGTATCCAAGCGCCTGTTGCGGAGATGGCCCAAAGTTCCGACTCGTGTCGAATTCACCTTCTTCTCAGTACCAAAACCTTCGCCATCTTCGTCGTAAGGGCACCGAAATCCGGAAGAGGAAGTATTCGTACTCTCTAATCTCAACAGATTGTCGAGGGGTGTGTCGAGCAAGTGGAACACGTGGTGAAAAAAACTTGGTGGAATTGATCCATATTGGAAATGAAAGAATAAGTTTGTGATTCCCCCACTTTATTTTAAATTCTTTTTAAAACGAACGGGGTTCCGACAGTAAATGGGGAAGGGGGAAGAGGGGAGCCGGACTCTCTTTTAAGCCTTTTAGTGGTTATCCTTTATATAATGAAAGAATTTCTTCCCTTAGAGATTTCCAAGCATAAATGTATCAAATATTGGGGTGGGGAGGAGGTAGAATTACATGGAATATCAGCTAAGATGGTGTTTAATAAAAAGATAAATGTATAATTGAACGAGTAATTTTAATAGCCTATCACAATGACAAATTTGGACAACACAATATATTCATTTTCCAGTGATAATATTGAATTATGACCACGAAGATCGTTTTTATCTGGTGAAAGTCAAGGAAAATAGACAAAATGTATGTGCATATTTGATTTCTGTTGGATTTACTATTCTCTCCCTCTTAATATATTTTTGGGGGTCAAGCAATTAATTCCAAATAATTGACTAAAAGAGGTTGTGGTATAATAGATGGTAGAACGCTTGCTGTTGAATTGAATTTGAAGTTGAAATTGAAGTTCTTCAAGTCCCAATACATACCTCCAGCTAAACTAGCCAAGTTAAGTGATGGGTAGCAGATCTACTTGGGAAACTGCAGGAGGCACATGGAAAGAGACTGTTTCCCCCCTTTTTACCTGATGTGTGAATTTTCACATGCCCTTGAGCTTAGTACAAAGTGAGCTCTATTCTAACCTATTAAACGTACCTTAGGGTTGAAGACTGTGGTTATGGTTATAGTGCACTTGACTTACAGAATTCCCAGGTTTGTCTTTTTATTAATTATACTTATCATATCATTTGCTAATAAATATTTTTACAAAATGAGGCATTAAACTAATCATATTTCTATGTACTTAATTAATCAATAATATTGAACACCTAGCTATAGCAGTAATATTTTTGTTTATAGGGTGCTTCGATGGCATTGGTCATTTTGTACCACTTCAATTCATAGAAAAAAAAAGCCTTCAGGACGAACACAACACCCATGCCCTGAGCAGGACTCAAACCCGTGCCCTTTGGGTTAGCCAGCGAGCACACTAATGCATGGAGTGGTCCGTTTGCAAGGTTGAGGGAGTTAGCCGGCGAGTGCACAACCCTCAGGCTAACCCACCCGGCACCTTATTATATTAGGAACACCCAGAATTAGGACTTGTTTCATATATGTCCAAACTACTTTACAAAATTTCAGACTGAGAGATGAAAACGCTCTTAAAGGAAAAGTAAGTCATTTCAATAATGAAATTATACATTAGTCACTCCATATTGATCACTTTTTTGAGAGTAAATGGTCCATGCACATTTTGCCATTGTGGGTGATGCTCTGGTGATGGAATCGGTCAGGTAAAAATGTTCCAAATATCTGACATCAACATCCACTGGCCATGTATTAAGTTCTCCACTAATTGTCTGGAATAAATAATAAATACAGTGGAAGAAAGTAATTTAGAGCATATGGAATGGTTTCTTTTGCCTAGTGCACCTGTTCAAATGTCAGAAATCACAAATATTTTTTGTGAAGTTTCAATCTCTTAAAAAACTAATCACAGTACTTAGCCAATAGAAATGGAAATGTAAGTGAAGTTCCAATAGGATCTATTATTAAAAGCTAGTCAATATTAAATTTACCTATTTCTCCTTTGGTCCTATAGCCAATGATACAAATGGCAAGATATGTAGTTCATGAAGAAGTCATTCTACATTATACCCAAGGAGTATATATTAGGCTACCATACATATCTATATGTATTAGACTACCATAAAACAAATATCTATACGTAATACCTTAGATGCAGAAAACATGAAAACTATTTTGTATGCATGACCTTTGTAATCTCTCTAGTCCCTCTCCAAATTTTTGGCCCACTTTCCGAGTGGGCCAATTTTGGAAGGTGTATTACCCATGGGTGAGGTTGACGAGTACATTCCCTCCACTGCAATGTGAAATTCATTCCTTACTCCCCCTTTGAATTTACTATAGTTGTCTCCAAGTTTCAGTAGCCTGCAGGTTATAAATCAAGTTATGTATTTGCATACAACTTGGTATAAAATTTATCTGAAATTAGCAGGTAAAATAAATATGGAAAGCACATTTGGATATCCATATGAAATATTTTTACTCATATCAATCTAATCCTCACTGGCCCCCATGCTACATCCTTGCCTGCACTTGAAGGGAAAAATACCACCCCCCCCCAACTTTTCTCCCGCACAAATCTCTAGCAAAAGAATTAGGCTGCTGAAGCTTAAAGGATCAAAATTTTAACTGACACAAGGACTGACCACAAAGCATTGACATCTAAAAAAACAGTATAGTTACAGGGTGCCTTAGGTATATGGCAATATCTTACTATGTTATACCAATTCCATTATCAGCTGTTAAAAATATAAATATTAAGATGCAAATCACTATCATTTTTTTATAAGGTTATCTAAATTTTACTATTCCCAAAGAATATTTTCTCTGCTTAAGATTCTTCTTGGCACATAACTGATAGATGTAGACATTAATTCAGTAACATATTACCTGGAGAAGTTCATTTCCTTCTTCTAAGAAGTTGGCCTCTTCAATACACCCATATCTGGTAAGATGAGGAGCTATGCATTCCATCCGTCTTCTAACCCCTTGCAGAGTGCTATATGGAAGCTTCTTTACCATTACCTGCAAGATGATGTTACACAGAAAAAATAGGGAAGTTAATACAATGAATATGATTTTGCTTTGTTTCTAAACCTGTTCTTTCTGGAGAACCCAGTGTTCTACAGGCTGTTTTATTTCTGGGTTGCACAACTTCTTAGGAAACCAAAGAGAGCATAGGAATATGCACCATTTCATTGATGTTTGAAAGTCTTATAATATTGGGGTCGAATGATGAGAGCTATGTCTTTACCTAACTCCAACCTTCAGGTTGTTAATTGTGGTTTACATATACGAGGGCAGATTGGAAAGTAATACACAATAATTTTTTTCTCCCCTTGTATTGCAGCTAAAATGTTGAAACTTCACGACAATATAGTTTGAGTTTGCGCTATAAATGGTATTTTGTTTTCATGTGCAGCTCCAGTGAGAGAAGACTGAACTATGAAACAATTATGGACCGCATGTTACTGTCGTCCACATGTGAAGAGCAGCGAAGTGTAGTTCGATATTTGTGGGCCAAAAGACATTCACAGAGTGAAATTCACAGGGACATGCGTGGCGTGTATGGCGACGACTGTCTGGACCGTAGCAATGTCTCCAGGTGGTGTACATTCTTCCAAGAGGGCCGCGTGAGCCTTAGTGATTCACCACGCTCAGGGCGGCCGGTGACAGTTTCTGTTAGGAAAGTGCTTGTGACAGTGTTCTGGGAGATGTTTGACGTGTTATTGGCGGACTTTGCTGAACACGGAACCACTGTGAATGCTGCAACATACATTAAAAATTTGTTTAAGTTGCATCGTGCCCTTCGTGACAAACGCCGCAACATTAATGGTGTCAAACTTCTTAATGACAATGCCCGTCCCCATGTTGCTGCTCCTGTTTATGAGAAACTCGCCAAATTTGGGTGGGAGGTGCTCCAGCATCCACCATACAGTCCGGAGATGGCACCATCTGGCTTTCATCTGTTTGATCCCATAAAGAAATTCCTGGCCGGCCAACACTTTACAACAGATGCGGGAGTTAAATCAGCAGTCCGCAGATGGCTATAATCCTAACAAACAGACTTCTACGAACAGGGCATATTGAAACTGGTACCACGATGGAAGAAATGGGTTGAGAAAATCAGTGACTATGTAGAAAAGTAGGTCAAAGATGTGTAAGTTGATTTGTGATTTGTTTGGTTTTGGTACATATTAAACTTTTTGGGAAAAAAATTATTGTGCGTTACTTTCCGATCTGCCCTCGTATATAGAAAACAAAATTCTGAGTTGCTTCATTTTGCTCTCAATTCAACCCTTATTATAATTAACAACTGCTATCACTTCATCTTAAAATAATTTTCTAGTATATTCACCTCAAATTTGACTTGTCTATTAATAGTTTGTTTGATGAGGAAAAATTGAAGTGGACTCATCTATCTAGAATTATTGTTACTCCTGAAATCCTACTTTCCCAAATTTTTTGCTGATTAGTTCCAATTTAAATCTCAGGAAATTGATCCCAAATATTGAACTTGTACCATCATGTCATTTAGCTGTGCTTGTGTCCAACAAATTCATTTGCTTTAATTAAATTCAAGTAAGTTATAAATATTTATTTTAATATGCTTTATTCATCCATGATGGACATGATGGTATGAATGAATGAAGATTCTATCGATTATTTCTATCTATGATGGATGTTCTCATTCATTAAAAAATATAATCACACACGATAAAATCACATTAAAAATAAGGTAAAATAAATGACTAAATAATTAAATGAAACTACAGAGATCAACAAAAATATTGGTTTAGGAATTCATACTTGAGGAATAAAGTTCAAAATACTTATTCAGGTAGCTAAGTAGTGGTTTAGTGATAATCCACTTTAGTAGAACCATTTTAAACACTCTATTGTTAATAGTACTGGCAGAATTTGTCAAATTTTGTAGTGAGTAGGGTATCTTCTCTCAGATTATATATACTAATTAATCTACAATAGGTAACATCAATGCTATATTTACTACTGCGTATGTCAGTCTTTGGGAGTAGACATTATTTGACATAGATTAGGCATTAAAATATAAAAAAACTATACTCCATCTTAATACTAATGTAGCCAGAGTAGTTTGCAATGCTCAAGATGGGCTGAGTTATAATTTGGACCAACTTTTTCTGTGGTAAAAATAAATAATTGACATGTTTAGCATATGTTATGATATGATAATTGAGGCTTACTTCCATTATCTAAGACTCAACAAAGCTCCTTTTTTTGAAGTCAGCACTTAACTACAAAAATAAAACATTGAAGTTATTAGTGATGTATTGAAAAAATTACTGGAAAATAATTCAAATTTGTTATGTGTCAGTGCTGTGAAAAGAGCTACATTACAAGATTTATCCTGCTATTATGAGCTATTTCAATAAGAAAATTAAGACAGCCTAGTCTTCAAGTATTCTTTATGAAACATTTGTAAACTAAACATCCCTGAAATATAGGTCCATCATACCACCAACTCCCAGCAGTTTCTGTTGAGATATATTAAATGCTTTTTGTATCTTTTCACCCATTGCACACATTTTTCTTATTTTATATCATGCACATCTTCAGTGTGAGAAAATAGCCTCTACCTCAGACAATTAAATTTCTAAAAATGAGAACCCAAGAAAACATCTATTTCATTATTGGAGTTATGTTATTTTTATAAAAAGCACATTTAACATCATGGAACAAAAGCAATCTTTATATTTAATCCCTGACAAATGTTGAGGACACCAAAGGATGTCATTTATCTCAATTGTAAATTATGTACAGATTACTTGAAGAGCTTTTTGAATACTGCATCCCCTCATGTTATACATACTCATGTAATTTCATTGTGAATACCATTCAATTTTCTGAATGTGTGATGATGACCACTGTTTAACCCTTTTGCACCAGAGCCCTAAATTTGTAATGTAGCCCCTGCATATGAGTATGTGACAAAATAAAGGTCGTCCATACTGGGGGGTTGATTCTGAATGCCCGATGTGTATAATGGTCGTTCGGCACGAAAGGGTTAATTTGATGAGCAGAAAATACAGTGAAACTAAAAAATATCCAAACCAAAAAAAAATACACATTAAACAAAACCATTGGAGTAAAAGGATGAAACTCATACCTCAGAGAGTGCACATAAAATTTTCCAATCCACCCTGGCATAGCCAGGTGGAGTGACAGCTGCATGTGTCTGTTGAACACGACCCTCAGTGTTAACATAGGTTGCTTCCTTTTCAGTGTATGCAGTTCCAGGAAGAACTACATCTGCCATAGCAGCACCATTATCACCATGATGTCCTTGAAGGAACATATTGTGTTATTTCAAATATACCATTGCAAATATATTATAATAACAGCAATAACTCCATTTTTAAATTATCTTACCGGCCTCCAGGTTGAGGTTTGCCACAGTTGCTTAGCATACATCATAAGAAGTTTTTCTTAAATGTATGAGTCTTAAATAATATTTATAAGGTGAAAAGGACAGAAAGCCTCTAAAGCCCGGTAATATGTATATCAATTAAAGTGTGTTAGCATGAAAATTTTTAGCACAGTGCAAAAAAAAATAGTAAAAGTTATTTCAATTTCAATTAATTAGGTTCTGCTCATTTACCTTTTTCACTGTGGCCATCAAATATCATACAAGAGATATTTTTTTAAGATAAGGAGGAAAAATTTTTATCCTGAGATATACATTATTAGAGTAATATTAACTAAGGTTAGCCACATTTGCTAAATGGAAACATATATGGAGCACATCTTCTATTTTTCAAATTATTCCTATATTTCCTGATTGATGAATCATGATTTGGATGGATACAGTATTTTTAGTAACATAACCATCATACATTAACATCAAGGATATTCACAAGGATACATTTACATTATCATTTTAAAATAAATTTTGAAGACTGCTCAGTAAAGAGAGATCATAAAATTGTATTAATTACTGAGGAAAAATTTAGTTATTTAACAATATTAACTTAATGTTTTAATACTGTAATGTCTGTGTAGTATACATTTAATTTATTGAATTAGTGGAGTAGGTGCACATTGAAACATAATCAGTTCTTCTACTACCACATTTTATAATGAAAAATACTTTAAGTAAATGTATTTCTTCCCATTGGTGAATAGGAAAAAACTTATTTCTATGTTTGGATTTTAAGGAGAAAAAGGACAGAGCTGAACAGGTCTCAACCTACAACAGCTTCCACTGGCACAATGCTGGATTCAAAACAATGATACTTATATCACATGCACTACATTACTCACTAAGCCAACAAAAGAATATAAAATTAATATTTACATAAAAAATTATGCAATAACACATTTATGATCACTCTTTATTGAACAGCCATCACATTTATTGCTCAAAATTTCCAATTTCTATAACATATAATACAAGTCAATAATAAATACCATGAAAGTCAGAATTTAATTAAATACCTACTCCAATATTTTTAACAAATATAGTTATCTACTTAGTGCATAGAATATTGGACTCTGCCAGAAATTATCTGTTACTAACCTTGGTATATAATGAAAACATCCTCAGGAAGATCATTTCTACTGACAAGGCACCTATCAGCCCCCAAAAGATATAACACTTTTGGTGGATTTCTCTTTATACATTCAATTCCACTCTTGTATCCTATGTCTAATGCTGCAACTTGTGAAGCTACCCGATGCAACACATTAAAAACGTTCCATCCTTTCTCTGCCTGTTTCAATAATCAAGGTATCAACATGAATTATGAAAGTTATATTACTCTCATATGCCAACTATTAATATGATTTTATTAATAGAAACACCATTACTTAATTTGCCATGCTCACACCATGCTTAATACTAACTGAAAGGAAAACTTCTTTGTGTAGAAAGGATACTCAATATCAATTGTGATATCAGTTGTGCCCAGTTTTATTTTCAATGAATAACTTTAAATTTATCTACTGATAAAATCTCCATTCATTAGAGTGCCATAACATTCAAAAGAAAAAAATTGCTAATTTTAAAGATCTCCTTAAAAGCCTCAAAGCTTTAAGGAAATATAGATGTTTTAAATACCACAGCAACCTTTCACTGAGGTGTCAAATGAACAGCCAAATAGGAAGCTGAATGATTTAATTAAATGAATGCTTGTGGAAAGTCAGAAAAAAGCTCCAAATGAATAGCCAACTGGATGTTTAAGTGAGGAAAGTAATTATACCTTATCAGTTGAGTTATTAATATTTGTGAATAATTAAAGACATAGGTAAGTGACATACAATTTGCACTTTAAATTGTAATGTTGAATAACATCTGACCCATGGAGTACTGAACAAAATTAAAATGGAAACGTGATTAAAGGGATGACATATTATGGGAATGTATATGCATATGATGGAAGGAGAAAAATAATTTTGGAATAGAAACTCCAAGGTTTTATTCATCAAATCAGACAGACATTCAAGAGAGGGAAAAATGTTCAGGAAGTGTGCTGGAATTCATGCAAACTTCTACAGATTGCCACTGTTAGCATTTACTCTAATTCCATGAATATAGTTAAATTATATTGTCTATAATAATATTTTTATGATAACATTGCTAATTTTTTTATTAAAATTAAAAATTTGGTAATAAGGGAAAGCACTCACTTTTCTTTTTGGATAAATTTAAATTTGAAATGATAATGGGAATTCACTCTACTCAAATACAAGTTAACATCTCTTCAATCAAATTAAATATTAATCCCTCAAGTTTAAAATACAAATAATACTCAAGTTTTAAATGTGGTTTGAATGTAGTTCATATAACTGGAACTCAGTAAATATCAGCAATTGCTTATCCATTTATATTTTATATAAATTCACATATAATTCCAAAAGTTCACATTTTCAAATTTTTCTTTGCCCTAATGAGTTTTTCTTAAAAGTAATAAATTAAACATTTCCCATTACTTGCTATATTTACTACAGAAACTAATACATCAAACCCTATATGGCATTAACCCTTTTATCTTTAAAATTATTATGATGAAAATGTATTACTTACCTCAGATGCAGTGCCAGCAATTGTATTGGCAAGAGCAAGAATTATTGGTCCATCAGACCTCTGCAAAACTCCAGATCCAACAATCACCATTGGCTTTTTTGCAGTGCTCAATTTATTTGATAGTGGGTGACATTGGCAGGCAAAATACTCTAGGCTACATGGGCTATCTCCACAGTACTAAAATACAAATTCCATACTTATTAACCCCAGAACAGCAACTTTGTAAAGAGATACACTAACCATATCCTCTAAATACTGTACTATTTTCCTACTTTATTGCAATTTGAATAAAATTGCTATAAATAAATTCCTTCAAGTATTGTTAGCATGTTAAATGGAAATATTAACATTGAAGCAATATATTAAATTGTGATTTCATTTTTGCAGAGAGCTCACAAAGATCTGAAAAAAATTAAAGTTGATTGATAACTTATATATTCCTACAATTTGAAATTTTAGTAAAATGTATACCTGCTGTTCAGTACATATATGTAGACATATTAGAAATAACAGCCATTCTGTGTTTACTCAACATAACCATATTTATTAACCCCTTCATGCTGAATGACCGATATTTTGGGCATCAAGAATCATCCCCCCAGTATGGACGACCTGTTTTTTTTGTCATTTTTCCTTTACTTTTTTAAAATTTCATCTACTACATAATCAAGGGCAAGGGTTGTAGATTTCTGGGCACGAAAACCAAATTGTGCCAGTGAGAGTAGCTTATTGTTCTATACAAGTCTGCTTAGCTGTTGTGTAACAACAGTTTCTAATATCTTCCCAAATACAGGAATAATTTATATGGGGCGATAACTAGTGGGGGAGTCCCTGTCTCCATTTTTTAATATAGGGACAGTCCTTGTGTTTTTCTTTGATTTGGGAAATATACCATTTTTTAGGCATGAATTAAGTAGATAGGTGAGTGGCTCTGCTATCACTTCAATTACTTCTTTTATTAAGCTAGTAGATAACCAATAAATGTCCACTGTCTTTGATTTCTTAAATCTTTTTACAATACCCTTTACTCCATTAGGTGATAAAAATTTCCACCTAAAGTTCACTCTGTTTATTTTGAGCTTTTACAGCATCTCAAGTGGGTTGTTATGCTGTTCAGTGAATTCCAAGAGGATATTGTCAACATTATGAATGAAACACTTGTTCATCTCATCTGGGGTGAATGATGGTATGGCAGGCCTACTACATATTCTTCCAAGTTTTCCTTTTATAACTTTCCAAGCGGCTTGATAACTATTGTTTGAACATTGAATGAAATCAGTGTTAGCTTTAGTTTTAGCAAAGTGCAATTTGTGCCTATACTCTTGCCTCAACTTTTTTAGTACACTTTTAGCATTATTATCAGTTTTTGATTTGCTTAATCTGTTATAATGAAGTAATGCATTCCTGAGACCTTTTAATTCATTGGTAAAACATCTGTTTTTGATGATTTTACTGGTTCGATTCATCAGCTTCTTAGGGAAACAATGACAAAATAATCCAATGAATCCATATTTTGAAGGCTTCTATCCTTCTTTGGTCTGCTTTTCCAGTGGCCCATTTCTCTGGTCCATAGTGTTATACAAGAGTTTACACATATTGAAGGAAGAGTTCTAGTTTCCCACTGAGTCCACTGGTCTATCAGCACTGATGATTCAGCAGCTATTTTTGCCATTTGTTCAGGGTTTTCACATATTGCTTCCTTGTTTTGAGTGATATCTTCCTTGAGCATCACTGGCTTCAATTTCTTCATACTCATTGGAAAGTGGAAAGAAACAGTTTATAATATCTTCTGGATGGCACAGAATATTTCAAAGTGCCAGAATTAAAACTTAAAATAAACACCTCACCAAGAAATAATATGTAAGACCAGGAGAATTACCAATTTAAAGCATCTTTAAGTCAAACCCATTACATAATGCTGAATACTAAATAAAAGATGGAGGGGCAGTCTCTTATTCATTAAAAAAGAGGAATGGAAAAGTTTTGCTTGTTTGACAAAATGTATACTGAAACTGCACACTGGGGTCCAAAAGACCTCAGAACAAATTTGAACCCACTATGCACAGATACTAATACTTAATTGTGAAAAAAATGTTTTAGGCTCTGCTTGACAGAGAAAAAAAGGAACTTATGATACATAGATAGTTTCAATTTATGAAGTATACTTCAGTCAGAGAGAAAAAATAAACTTCCTAGGGTCAGGCGGACCCCAGTGTGAGGTTCTATAGTTGAATAATAAAAATTTCTTTAGTAACATTCTGGGGCGTTTCCAAGATGTATCTGTATCACCCGAATCTTAAAATCTTATGCTGAAGGTTATATATTTAAATATGTAGGTAATCAGAAATTATGGTTGAAACTTCTGGCAAGAAGGGAAACCAAATTTAAGTATTAAATCAAATTAAATGAGACACAAACTTTGAAATTCCACATAAAATATATTTTCTATACGACCCGGGTTTCGTCGCAATGCA
>WURS02226497.1:0-19877 GCA_011762765.2 Rhinocypha anisoptera | reverse complement strand
GTCGTCTTCGGTTGTGTCTGTGTGTGGGGGAGGGGGGGTTTATATGAGAGGGTTGTCTGGTGCATGATACCAGGGACGTAATTTGACATTATTAAATCATCACCGAAACATCGAAAAAACGGATGATGGAGCTTTCTCCGAACCTCCGTGACAAAACAATGAGGATTTCGTCTCGACTTAAAAAAAGCAGTATGGTAACTCCTCCATGGTTTAAATTAGACAGGTTAAGGGAAAATAAAGGAGCCGGTAGCAAAGGGGAAGGGATTATAAGGGGGGAAATGCTCGCAAATGGTAAGAATGACCTTTCCCGGCTGGCCAGAGAAAGGAGGGAGCAGGAACGGGGAGAGAGTGGAGAGAGCCGAGGAGGGGAAACAGGGAATCACGGGAAGAGGGAGTCGGAGAAGAGACGGAGGGAACTAAGGAAGAAAGGAGAACGGAGAGATACCGCCAGGGAGCGCTGGCGATTGGTCGGGAGAGTCGTGACCTTCCTGCACGTTTGGGAGTGCAGTATTTTTTTCGGCGGTGGACAACAGTCAATGGAAACGACAGACGGGTTTCCGATGTCAGGTTCGTGTTGTAGCGAATGAAACGGTGGGGCCACTTCTTTAGAGTTGTGACTGGAATCCTTCACCCGCGAACCGGTCAACCCCGGTAAACGACTCTGCTCCCGCGAACCAGGAATCACCCCCTCTCAACCCCGTCCCATGACCTACCAGGACAGTCAGGTATCCCTTTAGTGCTTACAAGGGAATTTTTACAATGTGGCGTGCATTCTTGTTCTTCTTGTTTTTTTGATAGAGGGGATCAACACATGACCAAATGTATATGATTTCTTTCTTTGTTTGACCAGGTAAATGAAAAAGGAGAGTATTAGGTAGGTGGCCAATTGTGGTTTATATTTTATTGTAAAATGTGCGGGTAATAAAATAGTTTGTGATGTCAAAGTCGAATTCCTTACTTCGCCCCTTATCTAACAGATGAGAACCTAGTTCACGGTCTGCGTTCGGCTAGCGCTAGTCTCAGGAAAAGTGGCAATCGCATGCAATGGCGCCCGGTCCGTATACAATATATATACGAATTTATATATAGTTATATGTGTATATTTATATATATATGTTTTAATGTATATATGTATATATATATATATATATATGTATATAAACATAGGCACAGAATTATAAAGACTCACACAATTTTTGTGAGTCTTTATATTTCTGTGCTTATGTTTTTTTGTGTGTTTTGTAACAAACATCCGCTCACGTGTGTGAACTGATTAAGTAATATATATATACACACATACACACATATATATAAATATATATATATACATAAAATAACTACACTTGCAGAAGCACACGAGAGACAGAGAACACATAAATACAGAATACACATAATCGAGTTACACTTTTTTCATAGGGATCAAGGAAGAAGAAACGCCTCTTTCCTCAAAAAATGCTTAAAAAAATTCTGATTTAAGTGTGTTCTTTTATTTGATATATATTTTTCCTGTGCTTCTGCGTGTAGTTATATCCACATGTGTGGACTCGCCATCATATTGGAAAATGCATATAAATAATTATAGTATAGTATATAAATATATAGGCACACATCAACATCATAAACACAAACAAAATTCGTAGGTCTGGGTTTTTGTGTTTTTTTGTTTGTGTATAAGTGTGTGCGTGTTTGTGTTTGATGCTCATCTGAGTTTTCCTGAATTATAGAGATATAAAAATATATGCTGGCCGGATTAGCCGAGTGGATACAACGCTCGCCTGCTACCCAAAGGTTGCGGGTTCGAATCCCGGCCTGGGCATGGATGTTGTATTTCTCTGAGATTAATTTTCCTGAACGGTTGGCCACAGCAAGGGCATGCGGTCGTGAAAATATGCGAAAGTCACTTTCAGGAGAACCCAGTTTTAACTGGGAAAAGCTTATGACGAGAAAAAAAATATATACATACAATTTTATCCATATATATATATATTTTTTTTTTAATATAAAAATATATTTCTAAAGGACTGAGGCCTTCCTGGAGTATGATATTATATAAATCTTCTCTCGGGATTTCCACCGAGTCAGATATTCAGCTACCTGGGTAGCTGAATAACCTATACATATTCTTTCTTTCCACCTACCTACAATTCCAGAAAATAGAGAAATTAAGATATTTTGCAGACGAGAATGAGGAAACGACCCCAAATCTGACACGCATCTCAGATGATGGATGAAGCCTAGCACGAATCTCAAGAAGTCAGTAGCTCCTACATCGTGGTTAGTTATCGCGCAAAATTACTCCGTGAAACTTGATAAAATAAGTAAATATAAAATAAGTAATACAAGTCTCGTACCGATATCGTGTATAATATTCATTAACCAATAACAAAGCCTATATATTTAATTACAAGGCGAATTTTTCAAGGAGTTTACGACATCTAAGATACTCCTATTGAAGTATCTAAACTTTTGTGCAGTCCATTATTTACGAGGGTAGTTTGATAAATCTGTGACGTTCGGCGTCACTTGTGCTGGTACGACCGCAATGGAACTCAATAAACCACTTCTTAACCATAAAATTGATGGTGTAGAGTGTCCATAGTATTTATCAAACCTTTTCCTTGGTTTGAGTGATGATTTTTTTACGCAAAAAGTATTGCTTAATCAGCACAAGAAATTCACTTTTTTCCATTTTCGTTAAAATTCACGAGGTTGTCTGCTTTCAATGGCTGTCAAACACAAACTTATTGGAGCAGCTTGCTCTAAATTTTAAATTAGTCTATTAATAGATGGATGTTGACGGGAGCATTGTTGACTTTAAAGTTATTGGGCGGAAAATTCAAAAACTCACTGACTTATAAAACTGCCCTCGTATTAATGGGATAACCATAAACTAATATTTACTCAAACTTTTCAATCGTATTATCCCAATTTATAGCATTAACGGATAGGAAATAGTATTAAAAATGGCTCAATTAAGATGACATTATATGTTATTAAAAGTTTTTGTTCCCTTCCGGAGGATTATGTCACTGTGTCTAATCAAAACGATTTAATCTGGTACGAAAATAGAATTCAAGCCTGAGTGGGGATACCAAGTATGAGACATTTGGAAAGCCATGACCGTGCGTGACACGGAGAAACCCATAAATCAGTTTCCTCCGATTAAGAGATCCCGATAGTACAATCCTCGAATGTACCTATTTCAGGAACAGTACGAATTGCAGACGTTTTACAATAATTTTCTATCAATTACCTTAAAATCCATTTTAGCTAACGATCGGGAATAACTCCCCTTCTTCCGAGAGCAAAAGGTCGATTAAGCGGTCTGGACGATCTCTGTAGCAATTAAGTCCTCATTTTTTTTATTGCGAAACAAAATGAAAACATGCAGGGAACCAAGGAGGAAGGCGGAATGCGAGACGGGTTGGACGGACGCGATCACGACTTTTCGCGTCGTCGCATTAATCTTCCGTTTACCCACTTGTGCGATTTCTGACCCCCCCACCCTCATGAGGCAAGTTTTGAGAAATGTCCTCGGATTAATTTTATTTCACCCGCAATCATTCCGAAATTCGCAAAATCTCTTTTCATCGCCCACACTAAATTTCCCGGTCGCGATTTTTTATGGCAGACGGAATTAAAAATACAAGCGACACACAATGTGGCCTCTGGACTCGGTTCTAAGCGCGCCGCCCGTGAGAAGCCCAGAGTGAGACCGAGGTCTTTACAGGTGCCGACGGAGGGGTGGAATTCGTCTTCTAAATCCAATCCACTGCCACTCATTTTCCTTTGAAAAAGATGAACACACAGCAATAATTATTAGCACCCTCATCACTTTTTGTTGTTGTCAATAAGTTTAAGTCTCGACGTTGGATTCAGAGAGTGCTGTCAAACATTAATGTCGGAATTCATGATAAGTATGAAGGATATGATTTCAATGTATTTCAAGCGACTAAGAATGCGTCACTATTTATGGACTGCAGATCGGATTTATGTGCGTAGTATGAATAAAGGTGACGATTCCAAAGTACTAGGGAGGTTGTACTTAAAAGCATCAGATCTTAATGAGAAGGACTTTCAAACGTTCCCCAGAATACGATTCAAAAGTACAATACTAGTATCTATCCGATTCCTCACATTCTTCCGTGACGTGATAAAGAAGTATAATTAAATAAATTGCTCTAGCTGCTACGAGGGTATTAGGTTTAGTAGTTTATCTGAGTTTTTATTGACAAGACAGTGACCATGACAAAAATAGACGGATATGGTTGTTAATTTACTGATAATTCCAGGGCTAACAACAAAAGGAATTCAAATTTTCAGAGTAGGAAGTTCACAGAGTTAAGCCTTCCTTGAATACGGTAAGACTTAATGAAACCAAGACCCATTTCGCGTTAATACTATGTAAGCGACGGCTTATCGGTGAAATAATGGTTGGTGAATAATCACATTATCAATGTAGGTCAGAACTCGGATTCCCTTTGAATTGCTTTCCTTTAAAATGGATTAATAAATGTCATAATTGACTCGTAGTGAAAATGTTACTTATTCTACACCCCGGAAAATGAACCATTTCCGATAGATAGTAGCAAGAAAATCCGTTTCCTTCGAAGTAGGATAGTCATAGTACTGTGACAGCTATTACGGTTTCGCGTCCTGAATTAAACGAGATAAGACCCGTCCCATCCGGGAGTATTGTTTTGGGCCCCTCGCAAGTTTCCACGAGGAACGACGACGTCATCTGCAGCGGCCTAGTCTTTTGTGACTGCAGACGGGGCCAGACGACAGATGATCCCTGGTCTTATTACTGAATTCAGTTAACTTGGAGAAAGCCAGTCAGCCCTAGAGCTAGAGAAATGTATTGTTTCAGGATCGGGGGCGCCAGCCGAGTCAAAATGGGCTCAAATCATGATCTTCAAACCTTTTGAAGACAAACGAGTATTGGAGAAGAAAACGACTAATATTTGGGAACCAACCGAAAGATTGTTGGATTTTAAATAGCATGAACATATTAACACTATAGGGCATTTATACTTTGGAAAAAGCTTACTTCCATTATAGACGGAAGTAAAGTGATGATTTTCCCAGTGGATACAGAAAACGTCATCATTGACAATGGATTTACAATCTAATGAGACCACTCATTTTTCTTGAATTACTATATTATGAAAACTGAAATTAATAGTAATGAATGAATTCGATGACTTAAGTTCCAAACTATAAATTTTCATATGTTATTGAACTCTTAACTTCTCTATGTCGTCATAGATACTTTATAAATCGAAAATTCAAACAAAAATTAATAGAAGCTTAAGTTACATCGTTGGTCTCTGAGGAATACTCTCCTTTCCATTTGACGGGAATTATAGCGAAATGATTTTTAAATTCTTATTATGGAGATTATCGAACACGGCATGTTAAAAATAACTCCACATAATGTAGGATAAATGAAATCAAAAGATAATTTTAAGTTCGTTACTATATTTAACCTAGTTACATTTAACTTATTCATCAGTTCTTTCTCCTATTTTTCCTGATAATATATAGTCTTTCTTTTAACACTCCTCAATTGTGATTAAACATATGAGCATAGTTTGTTTATTTATTTATATACCGATCCTATACACTCATAGGCATAGATTTCCACCAGAGCGAATATTTATAGGCCGCTTTCAAATATTTATTAAGTCACTGCTCAGCTTTTGTGAACTACTAGCGACATATCATAAGGTTTCTCCTTTACGCAGTGCTGACACGCTTAAGCCTGCATATATATATATATATATATATATATAGTATGCATCTACCAACTTGCATGGAAGGCAGGGCACTACCGTGTCGCTCTGCTTGCTCTTGATCCTCTCTTAATCCTTCATCCATCAATCTGCCCTTCGTCTCTTCCTCGCAACCCCCAATCATCCAAAACCCTCACCTAATCCCCAGTCGTCGCCTCCGCCCGTCTCCCCGCAACCTCCATCACACGCGGCGGTGTCTTGCTGATCTTTGCCAAAGACAGTCCCTTTATCTATCCCTCCCTCCGTTGAAACCCAATCATGTACGAAGGTATTCTCAGCATATCCAAGTAAAGACCCCGACCTTGGGCCGAATACCACTTACTGAACACCCGCGAAGATAAGTCAAATAATTTAATGACGAGAGAAACGAAACCCGCATGCTTTAAAATACAAGGTAACAAAGAATAAAGCTTTATAAAAACTACGCTGATAAAAAAGATGATAATTAATACTCATGAATCCACCATTGATGGTCCAAATTACATCTTACAAATTAAATGTAGCTTCATTTTTAACATTCCTTTGCACAAAATTATTTTAAATTCTTCCACTTCTGTGCACACGAGAAACATTACCAAATAGTATCATCAAGCCAAGAAAACAGTCTATGAACTTCACGTCAGCATTCATTGTACATGCAAAACATGTATCGTGACCAAATTCTTGGGCCTGTCACTACTATGGCAAAGTTTTTCGGAAAGCGGAATGGGGTTCAATTGTTTCAAATGGAAAGAAAAAACCACCGTATAAATATATTTTTCCGATAAATTAATGAAATTAATGTTATGTAGCATTTTCAGTTATAACTATTACAAGTAAAAATATGCGAGTATTAATCTCTAAACCCCATTTTCTCTTGGAAAATTTTATAATTCATTTGCGCAAGATTCATCATTTTCAAAAACACAGGAACGGAACAGGACTTCTTAATGATCAATAATTATTCGAAATTACTTCGTAGCAAAACTGAAATTACTTCGTAGCAAACATTTATTTATAAATTTAACAATTAATTCAATATATTAATATTATAATACGTCAAGGGAAATTTTAATGATATTAATGATGCGTAGATAAAATAATTTCATTACATCGTAAAAATTAATTTTCATAATATGTTTGCATTGATATAAAGAATCTATTAAACACATAGTATATGAATGTATATACGATATTATTAAATGTCTATGAAATATATGAAATACGTTGATTGCAAAATTAAAGAACCTAAAAAAGTACAAAGATAAAAAAAGTAAACGGAAAAAACCCTGATTGAAACAAATGGGATTTGCATTTAGAAAGCTAAAAAAAGACTAGAAAACAAAATTAGTTATAAATTACTCAGTTTCAGTCATCAGCTAGCGATAAATAAACGTTTGAATGAATGGTTTTAACAAATCTAATGAAATCAGAAGTTCCATTGTATGTTTATTAGAGTCGGAATATGCCATTAAGTACTTCCGCATTATCTCAGTGAATATTAATGTTATCAAGTTCATTCATTAGTATAGCTTTCTGCTAGTATTTGGAATTAAGATTGTAATTTCACTACGGAGAATTATACCACGAAAACAATTAAAAATGGCATTAAAACAATCTAAAGTAAATATTGCATACAAAAGCAATATTTCACACATAATATATATGAAAAATATTTCTTTACCAAGATTACCTCTAAATGTTATGATATAATGCAGACAAGGATGAAACGTTTGATAAATATTTTGAAAAGAATCTATTTTAAATCACTATATAGAATTATCTCGATCGATCACACAATAATGGATTTATTTTTCGAATAATGGTATTTCTGAATCGCAAGTTTTGGTACATTAAATATCTTACTCTTAGATAATAAAAGTAATTTTAATGAAATTTTATTTTAAATAAGTCCATGTTAGGAATAATATTCCTAACATGGATATATATAACTTCCACGAAGTGAAACCTGATACCGTTTATAATTTTAAATAAGCATTCACATGACTGATTCAATTGAGTTAACATTTGCCTTAGAGATCGAAGCTCATTCATCTGGCTACAGGCAGATTTTTTAGTTCCTTCCATTGTCTGCGTTTCAAAAACGTTAGCTATTCTCCCATTTGACTCTATATAAATCACGAACGGGTCGTGATTACCACAACACGCAGGTAAAATAAATGAGAGCATTCCACGGAAAAGCGAGCTGCGCACTATTTCATCTCTGTCGCAAGTCTATGCGCAGGAAAAATTCCAGTGCCGCCGAAATAAAGGGAGCTCGCTTTGCAGTGAATTTTCCCTTTCCGCTGAAATCTTGGCGAAGACTGCAATTTTAACTCATCTCCGCGTGTACGCGAGAAATACTTAGTTGTCCATTTAGGAGTTATAATCTTAAGTAATACTTGAGTAAAACCCTGGCTGTGGCAAAAAAAATCCCTTGACTCATCCAAAAATAAATTTGCTGGGAGGTTATAATGCTTAGGAATTAAATATGAAATTTCTTGGATGAATATAAATTCTGTGGAAACTAGAGTTAAGGTAAAATACATCAATATAATAAGTTTTGTAATATAATGAACTATGGGATCATTATCGCCACCATATTCTGGCGGGGGTAAATAAACTATGAAGTTTCCACATGAATTTTTATTTAAAACTGCGATATCACATAGGTGTTAAATACAAACACATGAGGAAATAGTTCCTTTAACCCAGCATGATGAACTTCCAGCCTAAGACAGTTCGTATATCCTCGCGGAGGAAAACCAGCTATTAGCTTTTAGTATACCTTTAGAAGGTTCTTCATGATTTGTGCTATGTCAATTTTTTCATGGTTCCAGTCCTCGAAATCTCTTGCTCATCCTAGTAAATTATCATCATCCATCCATGTTCCTGCTTTATATGATTCCTTCGACAACGTTGCTAAATTGAGTAATATAATTTACGATCTATTTAAAGGGCTTCTCTCCATTTCTTGTAAATGTTTATGAAATTCCACCCTTTTTCAGTCAATCTTTGAATTTTATCCATATTATTTTCATCACTTCTCGAATGTACCACAATAACATTGACTCTCATTAATATTAAATGCAACCTTTACTGAACATTTCTCAAGTTGACTGCATTTATCTAAATCACTCACACTCCTATTTATAGTACATAATTGATTTTTTTAAACTTCTCATGGATTATATATATAAAGCTACAATGAAATTTGCTCTTTTACACACAAAGGGAGAATTTTCATTCGAAAAATAAAGATTTAAAAATGATTAAATCAATTCATCGTAAAACTTAGTGAAAGGCTAAAAACCTCCGTAAATGGCAACAACGAACAAAAGACAAGTTCTTAGCTTGCGAAGAAGACAAGGGAAGCTCAGAGATAAGATTACTAAATTGTACAGACAAGAGAAAAAAGAAAAGCAGGAGGTGGTAAGATCTAAGGACGAATTATCAAGGAATTGGGAAATAACTGCTTCCTGTTTGTAATTCCTGCTTCCTTTCGTAAGAACGAGAAGGGTTGCGTTGTCGTTGATAACAAGGAAAGGGAAATCAAATGAACCCCAAACATCTAGCCAGGTGTTACCGACGTCTGCTATACTGATGAAACAATCTGTCTAAATACAGACGGAAAACCTTAATGCAAATTAATGGAAAGACTTTTGGAGAACTATTATGCCAAATAAATAATGGTTTTAAAATATTCCACATTGCAACCTGCAATTATATATTGTATGTGACAGTTGTGCACTTGGACGAAGTCTCCGGAAACTTCAATGTGAGAAAGGTGTTCCTCACGGGGAAAGCCATAAACCCCTGGAACGGTAAGGTAAATGAAATATTTTTCAACTCTGAAAGGAATTCATCCCACCAATATGAGAGAATACATTTCAGGAAAATTAAATGAATTATAGAAGGGAACCATCTCGAAATAACAGAATCAAGGTATTTACGGTAGATTTACAAATATGAGGAAAACGTGAGCGAATCAATGATGAGTAGAGAAAACGTTTTCATTTCCATTTCGTGGATGACGTTAATGCAGAACGATGGAGATCTGCATGAATTCCAAAATCAAACTGATGTAAGAAACTGATGTTACTGTAATAATAGAGATCTTGGGATTAAAAGCCATTGCAGAACAAACGAGCTTTCGACTATCTGAGACGCAAAATATCGTCCTACGGGTAAGAAACCTGAACCTCAAAATAAGGGCATATGAAAGAAATAGTCCTGAGAAAACAGATCAATGTTATGTACTCTTAAGATTGGCTTAACAACTAGTATTCACAAAGTTTAAACATGCGATTATATATACGCAGTCCTGAGACATTTGTCTTTGCGAAATCAAGACAGAAAAAAATACCTTCGTAGCTTGGCTTTGGGGACGGAGTCAGAAAGAGAAATGAACAAATTAAATCAGTGGAGAGGAAGTAGTGACATGATAGGAAAAGGCGGTTAAGAGTTCTATTTAGATAATAAAAAGCAGATTCCATAATAGATGACAAGCACTGGACTTGAAATGAGAAGAGAGGAAGAGAAAATGGAATGGTCCCATGAGAAATACCAAGAGACAAGGAGGTAGCCAAATAAAGAGGAATGTCACTCAAAAGATCTATCACGGTCTAACCAAATCACCAACAAATGGAGACGAATCTGAGGAAGCATTCAACTTTACCTTAAACGACTAGTGACAATGATAAATATCATTATAATTACGACAATAAATAAACCAAACGATTGATAATAGTGGCATGCTTCAACTTACTAAAACAAGAGAAAATAAAAGAAAAGCTCACACATGTTCAGCGAACATTTACTTACACCAATTTAGCAAGGATAAAGATAAAAGGTGCATTAGAACGTAAGTTAATTAAATGCATTGAGAAGATGGGAGGAATGAAATTTAAAATGTTCACCATGCTAAGAGTTATAAATAAAACTGGGAAAGATAAGGGAAAAAGGGTTTTATGTTGATCAGAATATTCTTACCTTAGATATATCTTGATTCTGAATTTTTGAAAGATATCTCTGAATTTTTAAAAAGATATCTCTCAATAATTTATGCGTCCTAGTGGAATTTTACATAGCATTAGTATTCGTTTAGCTCAATTTGACAATTTCCAGGATATTCCACTATGTTGTGCATGCATATCAGTTGTCTTTGGAAATATGATAGCTTCCCTACATTTAACATTTCGTTTCGCATAATCATCTGCGTTCAATTTACTTCATGCACTTTACGTGTGTTATACTACAAGGACATTAGTAGACATTTTTTTGCGTACATGCGATCATGGTGGAACAAATTTTCATAGTTTCGATGCCAAGATGTCATCATTTCAAGATTGAAAAATGGAATTATTTTTCTTGACAAGCAAAAAAGAGTTCATGAATCCACTTATCAGTCTCTAGTTGTTTCCTAATCCCCGTTCGCAGGTAACTAGCTAATTTGAAATCATCCACGTGTTTTGTAAGAATATGAGCTACATAAAAATTTCCAAACCATGACATTAGATTATGGAACGACTTTCCAATACGCAGCGAAAAGGAGCTAGGTCCTTCGACTAGGCCATGTACTATCCGTCATACCACTTACATTTTATCCTTCCATTTCTACACTTATATCCTTCAACTTTCGGCACTATATTGTAAGAATGCATGCATGGTGCATAACCACCATGTTTTTGCAGCGGTTTGCAGGGTATTTCGTAGATTCAGATGTACCGTACAAGGCACCGAGGTAAGTTACAAACGGGTTTTCAAGTGTGTATGCTCCGAAAAACAAATGAATTGAGTCTCTAACAAGAGAGTGTAGTCGCGTCAATGCGTATATTGCCTCTCTCCGTGGCTACCCGCTGTCGCCGCCAAATTAAATTTTCTTTCCCATTTCTTCCTCTCTCCATGTCCCTTCCGACGGCAGTGGAACGGCAGCAATGAAAGAGAAATCCTGCTGACGGGGCTGGAGCTGGAGGCGAGCGGCGTCTACTCGTGCGAGGTCTCCATGGAGACGCCCATCTACACCAAGCAGTCGAACGACGAGGTCATCACCGTCATACGTAAGTGCCGCGGCACAGGTGGCGTGGCTCCGGAAAATGGCGGCGGGCATCCGGGCCGCGTGGGCTCAGACGAGCACTCTTTCGCGAAGGGGTGTGGGGGGGCACTCGCGTTCGCAGTTAAACCCTTCGCAGGTTTACAGCCAGCAGGAGTGGTTAACATTTTTACCTGCTGCCACGGTGTCTTACCCCCTTCCTTCTGCCGCAGTGATCGGCAGATTAAATTTCCATTTACGTGCTTACTTCCAGAATGTGTTAACACCAGATTGCACGCTACGTGAGTGGTTTGTGAAGAGTTTGGTGATCTCGATTTTATCCCGCCTCAAAAGATTATGTGAAGTATTAAACTATGTAAGGCAGGCCGATCAAAATAGAGATTCCAGTGAAGACAAAATTTAATTGCAATGTGTATGGTTTCAAAAACTGAAGTACTTCGTAAGCCAAAGAAAAAAATGTAACTACTTCATAAAATAGTAGGTGGAACTGATCACATTGGAGAATATGACATCATTATTTCCAATTTGTTGGAAAGAATTATTTCTAAATTGCGACGGATGTATCGGCTTATATTTAATACAGTATTCTACACTTTTTATAAGTGATTCTAAATCAAGATTCTCTACCTAAAGATCCTTTATTTAAAATTACTAATGAAATGACTAGTAGTGTTATGAGTACTTTAGAGTGAGTGAATTCCTTGGTTTACATTCAAAATTTAAAAATATAAGTACATAAAATAATACAAAATTAGTTCAGATTTCAATGAGTGTCAGTTTATATGTTTGTGTTCAAACGAAGTATCCCGAATAGGAAATCACTGTTAGTTGAATTCGTGAAATTAAATAATTTATTATTGAATACCTAAACAACGTTGCACAAGGTTGCATTATGACCAGAATGCTTCTCATAATATAAGTCGTTTTATTCCAATATTGCCATGAAAGTCTAACTATATTTCTGTGATGATAACTGAAGAAGTATCAACAGTAAAACTACGATTGTATACAAAGCTCTATACATGTAAAATTATAAAAAAACATTTATTAGTACAGAAACTATATTTTTTAAAGTGTTGATTCAAATGTACATTCGGCCTTATCTCAGACTAAAAGTATATAAAAAAATATTAAACCAACTAATGACTTCCATTAACCATTTCATATCTTGCAACACATTTTATGAAAGTTTTACATTCATATTTTATTATTACAGCACCAAAGTGAAATATAAGCACAATAATTTAAAACAGACCTGATACTGTAATTTAATTCCTGAAGTGAAAGAAGACAGTAATTTCCACAACAATATTTTTTTAATCAAATACGAGTAGATCCAAGAAACTAACAAATACAGCTCACTGAAGAAAAGGTTTGACCTTGTTTACTTCAGTTTAAAATGATCTTAACAATATTTCCACAAAAATATGTTAATACTCCAACTAGTTTCAACGCTTGGCGTCATCATCAGGTACTGATGACGCCAAGCTTTGAAATTAGTTATACCAATAAAAATATTTTGTAGAAATACAATGTTAAGATCACTTTATAGTAAAATGTACTTCCACAAAGTTTAACCTGAAACCCTTGAATTCATTGTTTACTTTATCACACCGTGTACGAAACAAAATAAAAATATATCAAGATGGCCCTCTTTAATTTAACCATGAGATTGTATGGGAAGCAAAAGTAGAGGCTTACTTATTCTAAAAGCAGTGTGGATATCTCCATATTCCTTGAACTCTAAAATTCATCTTTACATGCATGAAAGGAAGTATAAACTAGAAACTTCTTGTATTTTTTTCCCCTTCCTAAACGTACATTCCTCAAATGCTCCGTCCATCTTCAAGAGGGATATATAATAACACTCTCTTGCAATCCCATACGGAGAATGCTACAATATTAAAGAACGTACACAAAAAACCATCGCCTGACCATCTCCCACAGCTTTCCCAAATATGTACCCAAGAGGGGAGAAAAAAATTTGTGCGTAGTGGCAGGTGAAAACTGCAGGATGATGTTGCCTCGCGCGTGGGGAGCGCGGGTGTTTATTTCTGGAGCGCCGTCATCCAGAAAGCATCATCTCCCTCAAGATGCCTCCCACGCCCCCTCCCCTTTTAATTCCCGCTCTTTAATAATCCTTTCCTTTCCGTTCCCCAGGCATCCGTCCACCCACCCCACCCACCGGCCTCCCCTCTTCCGCGGTGTAGTCCACCGCGGCCGCATGCAAATAAGACGGTGGGTCGCGAGGGGGAACCCCGCCCCGCCCACTGAGCAGAAGGGTTTCGCAGCGGCGGCGTGGGAGAGGATTCTTTTTCGGCGTGGGTGGAGCGATCGTCGACCCCTGGGGGGGGGACGGAGGGATGGGGGGAAGGCGGGAGAGGGGGAGGAGGGAGAGTGGGAATGGGGGAAGGGGAAAGGGTAAGTGGGCGAGGCGGGTGGGTGCGCCGGCGACGGTTCCGACGTACACCGTACGCCATCTTCCACGTATTCATCCACGTCGCTTCGCACAAAGGATATATGTGTCTTAAACATTTTCTTTCTTCACCTGGAATGACTTAATAATTAGTAATTTCCCGAGGTTTGGTTTAAATGAGCAGATCAGGGTTCCGTATCCACCGTTTAGCTAAAAATATTAGAAACATCAGGGGATAATTATAAACAAAACAATTGTGTTGATGTCTACTTTAAGTTTAATAGCATTGTTTAGTTTTCTGTTAACCTAATGGGATTTTTCCCAATATGTGATATATATTATTGTTCCCAAAAAGCATTGTGAATTGTGGAATAGAAAGGTTGACGATTTAATTTTTTTTTCATTTTCATATATGTTATAAAATTTTTAGTACTTTTCAAACCGTTATATATATAATAGCATGTTCTGAAATAATGTGAAAAATCTAGTAAATCTCTTATTCAAAGCCATCTCTACCTAGCCATTAGGTATGAAATTTTACTCTTAAATTTTTAAACTCGTAACTTTCCTGAATATATGAGTCTATATTAGATTGAAGTAGTATGTTCTGAATAATAACTCCCCTGGTACGTTATAGTAATGCTTCTATGTTTCCTGTTGTTTTGATAACTAACCCTGGCAACGGAATACTAATCTCCTCATTTTGACCAAACCTCCAGAAATTATATATATATATATATATATTGTTATAGGAAAACACACAAAGCATAGGCACAAAAGTATACAAAAACTCACTAGTTTCAAATTTTTGGTGGCTGCTGAACCACCTCCATCAGAGAAGATATTGGGCGAAATTATACAGATATAAGTAGAACATACTTTTCCCAGGATTCTACACCGCAACACGACTTCCCGTCTCCTGCCTCTCTCTCTCCCTCTATCTCCCTCTCTCCCTCTCTCTCTCCCTTCCCATCTGCCACCCGACTCGCCCACTCACTCTCAGCTTGAGGTCTCACGCATATCAGGAAGTGAATGATTTACAAGGGTGACGTTTTTTCTTTTGTCATCAAATTCATTTTATCAATATTCCTGTTGGTGGTCAGAGGTGGGGGGGGTTGGGTGGAGTGTCGAGTTTGGCGTGGGAGTTTCCGAGTCCTCTCCTCGCTCGTTCCGTCTCTCTGCCCTTTGAATAAGGTTTCCAATACTTTCCTCCCTTTCACCTCCTTCTCTTTTCATCCCAAAGCTGGACGATTCAGAATCACTTCAGAATCTACGAAAATCAAGCATAGTACATGCGCTCACGAAGAAAATTAATTACAAGATGCAGATGGGGTAACAATATTAATTCAATAATCACATTTGATTTAACCGAACTCGAGCGATCTTGCTGAGCTGGTCGATCGAACCGTCAAATTCGTACGTTATTTTCTACCAACGTGGTAAAAGTAATTTTTTCACACTCAATTCTGCATTGAGAATAGTCTTGCAGAAATAAATACGAATCGAAGCATCTTTTGGCTTTTGTTTTTCACAAATTATCACACTGTTGTAACTACAAACACTAAAATTGGCACAACCATAAGGCTGCCGAAATAATTCAAGTGTTTAATCATTTAAATTTCTGCTGCTGGCACGTCGGTCACTCTAAAGATTCGCTTTTTAATTAATCACGACTTCCGGGTAAGTACATAAATGTCATTATGACATTTTAGTTAAACCTCTCTCTCTCTCTGTAATACGCCCCTCTAGAGGTATTAGGTTGCTGAATATTCTATGAGACATTCATTATTCCGAAATAAATTTCATGATTTTCAGAAACATTATATAAAATATATTTTTCAGTCCTTTTCTCACTTTGTCATTTCTAGTGAAGATTTTGTCACCTCTCAATTCAGATATTCTGTATTTTTTTAGAATGAAATTCTTCATTGAAATGAGTGGGAGCTGTAGGTCTTAACGAAGTTAGATCGAGGTCTTAACACGTTCTTGAAAGGGTGTGCTCAGAGAAAAACGTTCATTCTTTACCATTTCTAATAAACTAAAAGTTCAGCGGAGATAATACCTTGGCCAAGTCTATTATTTGCATATTAAATTTCAGAACTCAAAGAAAGCGTTTATAAATGAAAAATTAGTCCTGAATTATTTTATGTCCTTTTTTTAGAGTGATAGTTATTGCTGACGTACTTTACGTTAATGATTAAGCTGTAATCAAATCCTTGTCTTGGATGGATTTTGTTTCTTTTACATTCCTTTCATTGTCCTTATTTGCTAAAGATGAAATATTGATATGCTGCTGCCGGTTACACGGAATATTTACAAGGAAAATGTTAATAGTCATGCTTGATTTTCATTTTTTACAAAGAGCATATGAATATTTGCCGATAAAAATCAATAAACTTGGTGCATAGAAAATGAATGATTGATTTAAACTTTTGCATCTAAATACGTAGAAATAAAAAGAAAAAATAATACGAAATGAAATAAAAAATCATCACCTTAATAATCTATTTGGTTGATTCTAGTTTCTTCTTGAAGTGTTTATATATTCTAGGACGACTAACACAAATAACCCTGAAATGACTCTGATAACACAAAAAAGTCCTAAAAATATCGCAGGATTGTCAGCAAGAAATGAGGTGTACTAAGATACGATAGAAAGACCCCCGATTGTCTATTAAAGTCTGTATTGTGGTGTTATATGTGGTTAAGTTGATGAAAATTTTCTCAGGGAAAAAATAATTATTGGGTCCCTCTGCAACAAGGTGGATGATGCTCCAGATTTCATCAAAATCAAAACGGCCAACCCTCTTGATGAATCCCCACGGAATGTTCCTTAATTTTTCAGAAGTCAGGTTTTTAATTAAGGAAAAATATATTCTCGTCGTTGCTTGACGGAAGGGTCTTCCCCTTCCCAAGACCTCTCCTCCTTCCTCTCTCGAAAGAAAGCCCCGACTTCCGAAAGCAACTCACGGAGGGGCCCCACGCTTTTCTTTCTCTCAAATTGATTTCACCTTCCATTAAGAACTTCACACCCATGAGAAGAATCCCTTAAAATTCCAGTGGGGGCTGAGAAGGTGTTCTGCGTCAGTCACTTCCACCTTTCTGTTACAATCATGCATAAATTTTGAGAAAAAAGATTTCAGTAAAAAGTCTTACTATCCATTGATACAGAAAAAATCTATTTCAAAAGAATGCCTGATTGCAATATAACTGGTTTAATGAATATGGATTTCAATAATAAATGGTGACACCTAACCTTTAAATTTGGTGCCTTAGGGTAGAATTAATTACTTTACTATTTATTCTAACAACCATGTCCAATTTGAAAATTTTCCATTGAATGCCGATTAGGAAAAAATTGTTTCATTTAAGTGTTTTGACGGAATAGCTACATCGTTAGACATTTTTCTCAATGAAGATTCAAAAGGAATAATGGAAGATTTTAATTTTATTACAACTGTATGTTTCTACTTTAAATACTACTTAATATACTATTTTAAAACAATTACTCAAACGGCAGCAGCAGACATAAGCAGAGTCAAGCGGAAGTATGATTATACCTTCATTCTTTAAATATAGGATATCTACATAGTTTTGTTTTGGATGCTGAGGTCGTTTGAGTTGAGTGTTGTTCTTTTCTTCGCCTATAAATTAATCCTAGAATAGTGCGCCGCACAGAAAAGGGAGCGTTTTCATTCGACCTGTTCTGTTATAAACACAATTAATCGAATCTATCGTTCGAAGAGTGTACCGTATCGCTGACAGGAGTCCAATTTTACTATTCAAATAAAATTTGACAAGCCATCGGTGGCATTAATTTATTTCTCAGGAAGTTATAAGAGGCGTATTTAAATATTTTGATTCAAGTCCGATCAACATTAAATTAAGGCTCTTCACAGAGGGAGGAAGGTCATTTCATCGATGAGAATCATAGATAGGAGGAACCTTGTACTTATGCTACCTACCTATGCAGACGTGTGGAAGTCGGCGAGGGGAGGAAGTGATATCCCAATCCTCTTGGAAAAAGAAATTCTGTTCTGCTGCTTACTCTAGGAGTGACGTGCATGATGAACGAAAGTGAAAATGCACTAGGATATTTTCTTTGGACCGAAGATGGTGAGATATAATAGCAATTAGCGCATCTGTGATGCCTCAACTAAATGAATGTTACACCAAAAGGATATTTTTTCAAAACTGGAAACACTATGACCTTAGACTGTTTCTTTTCCCATGCAACTAAGTATTTTTGTCATTTTCCAAAAATAAGGAAAGTCGCCTCTTTCCCCACCCCGCGGTAGGCAGTCCGCCAATATTCGCCTCATTTTTTATCTGGACTAATCCCAGAATCCGAACCTGACACAAACACTAAATTATGGTTTAATTTATGAAAATCTCGCCCTGCTTTTGACAGATTCTAAGTGATAATCCAAATTTCAAATAAAATAATAAAATTATTGGTGATTCATAGCAATAGGTGGGTAAACTAACATATTATGAGTCAGAAATATTTTTTAAATAAAACATTATTTGATAGTTTATGATTTTTTCGTTTGTATAGTCTACGAATGGAATAATTTCGTTATTTTGTAATGATAATAAATTGACCGTATGGATAAAATTTTAAAAAGACACCTAATTAATTTATATTCATTGTTAAAACTTTTAAAATACGTCCACAAAAATAAAATACCATCACGACCCGGGTTTCGACGTTATCCATTTATATTTTGAATAGCCGACACCAATTTTCCATTTACCGAAATCCCACTCAAACTGACCGCGTCATTCCGGTGGATTCGAGGCATTTTCACACCCAAAAAATGCAGGCTTTTCACTTTCTCATATTTCGGCTTTTTTGTCAAAAGATGATTTCAACAAAGAAGTAGATATTATTACATATTTAGTTGTGAACAATGGTTACAAAGATAGGTTAATAAACTCATTATTTTTTAAAAACAACATAAAATAGCGATGAAGAGGATATTCTCCGACAGTAATAATGGACTAGAACCAAAGAAAAAGTGGTGTTCCCTTACGTATCTAGGACCCTCATCCCGAAAAACTCACATATTACCGCGAGAGACATTCCGTGTGTCTTTTAAATCACATATAAACTTAAAATCCCTTTTTGTTAAGGCCAAGGACGAAGTCGATCCCCGATCTCGTAGTGGTATTTACGCCCTTAAGTGCCGTGATTGTCCGGGTGTCTACGTGGGGCAAACAGCACGCAACTTTATCTTAAGGACGAAGGAACATTTCAGTGCTTTTAGGAATTACAATGATTGCAAAAGAAATTTCGCAAAACATCTATTAAATAGTGGTCACAATAGTGATTTTAATGTGGACATTTTATGATTTGGTGACAATAGACGGCAACTGAATTCCATGGAACAGTTGTAAATTTTAAAGATTATATGTGACAATAATTGCTTAATTTTAAATGAATCTCTGTTCCCTGCCCCATCCCCTATCCTCTCCGCCATTAGTCAACCCAAGCAATAGCCTCTTTCCACTCCCATCATTTCACTTACCTATTGGGTTCATTTTTCTTGACCTTCATTCCCCCCCCCCCCCCCCCCCCCCCCCCCCCCCCCCCCCCCCCCCCCCCCCCACCCCCCCCCCCCCCCCCCCCGCC
>WURS02226280.1:0-19885 GCA_011762765.2 Rhinocypha anisoptera | reverse complement strand
AAAACAAAGAGACTATATAAAACAATATGTAAAAATAACATAAATAGTATATAAGAATTTCAATGTAAACAAAAAAAGGAGAACCACAATTCAGGGGTTCAAATTGTTTAGGAACCCTGAAAATTATAAACACTAAATGTCAAACTAGGCTCCAAATCTGTGTAAGTGTGATAAATGCCTGTGAACATGTAAAATAAATCTGCCTAACCGGGTGTTCCCTGAGTAGGCCAAAATGAATGAATGAAATGAATGAATGTCCAGATAGGTGTTTTCTATGATATGAAGAGGTGCTAAATGACCATAGCCATCGATTTACCCCATAAACAAAAATACTACTACCACTGAAATTCACCCGAAGCCCTCGCCCTGTCGAACGGTACTCTGCAGAAATCGCAACCTCATTCCCAGGCACTCGGCCCCGTTTGAAGTTCGACGGAGACGAAGGAGGAGGGATAGGAAAATTATTCCATTTCAAGATAGAGCAACCCCATCAACCTCCCAGGGGAAGAACTAATTCTTTTACGCCAGTCGCAATTAGGTAATTTAATTTGTCGAGGTCTTAAGGCACACACAAGAACTCCAACCCCTTGGGAAGTAGAAGGAAGACAAGGAGATATTTTTTTATAGAGGTCTTCAAAATTTAGGCCGAAATGATTTATGGGCACGGAACGACCACGTGATCACAAAAGCGCATTAATCGCACTCTGGTATTCACAGCGGAATGGAGGCCGAGGTGGAGGATTATAAAGGTGATTTCCAGACTGCCATTGGTCTAATTGTTAGTGGAACTGAGAGGTATTTGCTGTCAGCTTGGTTTTGCAGTTTTGGAAGGGCATAAGGTCAGCAAAAAAGGGACATATGAACGGACGAGATCAACAGAGCAGGAGATATGGGTGGGATAGGATTTTCAACCTTTCGGTATATCCAAGTGACGCACGATCGGGGTGATACAAGAATTTCCATCGGTGGTCGTATGAAGTCATTCCCAGTGCCCCCTTTTTACGTAAACCTTTTTAGACACGATTAAACGAGAATTAAGAACACTTGAACTAATAAATGAAGAGTGGCGAACCTTTTCAATCATTCAGTCTATTGCGGAAATTAAGAACATTATGTTTTTGTTACGAGAGTTTAGTTTTTCTCCTTCACGGATAGTGGAACCAAGTAATTTAAATGTTATCCATTAAGAAATGCAACCATAGTTTTGTTGCATTGGGTGCTGTGTTGGGTCTATTACATACATACTCTGAATATACTCCAAAGGCACAACTAACGTAGGTACATACATAGGTTTTCCTAGAAATGTAGTATATTTTATCAGAATAATCCTGCAACGAGCCACGAACCTATTATTAAGATAAATTAAAAATATATGGCGCCTGCTTGATATATTTTTCCTGGTGGACTAAGTTTAACATTGAAGGGATAAATGACTTGACAAATAATAGAATCAATGACCTTTCAGTGTATTCTTTTTTAAGTTCTACGTTTGCAAATTTACTTTTGCAGGTTTACATATTTCCATTTTACCCAATACTTTTTGTTAATGCCGTTCATTTTCAGTACAGTAAAAATACAATGCTGTTGCCTTTAAACCTAAGGTTGATTATTTTAAATGCTTCTAATGTCTTCCTCAGTTACGACTGACTCTTTTCTGTCAAACACTTTTTTTTGCGTCTGAGACTGCTTTTGATCCCACTACTTGTCTCTTCTCCTGCTATGTCGGTATAAATCTAAAGTAGGGTGGGAAGTATCATTGGGAATAATACAGGAAAAGCAATAAAAGATGTTACATAAGCTACATTGATTACAACAAAGGGAAAAACCTTTGATTTCAAGTCCAACGTCATCTCCGAATAGATTATCGGAAACCCGTTCTGACAGATTGAGCGAAGAAAACGATGGAGTAATTTTATAAGGCAATTATTCCTGGAAATGCGCTCAAAATAAAAACAAAAAACGCCTGATATCCGTAAGTAATTGGTGAGGCATTGGAAAAATGCATCTTCTTTTGCATTCGCATTTTACATCAATTTTTTTCTTCCAACTAGTATTAATAAAATATCGTCAGACGACTTGAAACTGCCTTAAATGATATAGTGTAGAACTTATTGTAGCACGATTTTCTTTTTCTCCGATTGACCTTTTATTAAAAATTAATTTTAATTTTCTTCAAATTGTCTCTATAAGTTATATATATATACATATATATATTCTTCTTACCATCTCTACACAATTAAGCTTAAAAGAATAGTTAAATTGCTGAATTACAATGAATTTACATTATAAACAATGATCACTAACACTAGAAAAATATTTTATGCTTTCAAACAGCAATATCATCTCGCCCAGGGCATGGATGTTATGGCAGAAAAAATCGGGAATGCTTGTTATCATATTAAATGAAGTAACAGTTTTTGGTAGGACCAATTAACAACAGTGACCCCATATAAAAATGATAAAATATTAACGTGAAAGAAAAAGCAATACTGGGTATTTATTACAAAAGGTAAAAACCTAGGCTTTACTATAATGGAATAATTCTAAGTCCCTATTGGGATAGAAATTCACGAAATATTAAAAGCAAAAATTCACATTTTTCTCTTGCATCAATAATTGCTACAGTATAAAAGTTTCTCTCTTCGACTACACTTCACGTAATGAATAAGAAAATTGTAATTATACTTGTTAGATTTTCTCTTCTTTAGGGGATTCCATGAAATTCATTCTCGTTTTCACAAGGGTGATTGAAGGTATTTCGAGATACACGGAAAATGTATTAATTAAGAACTCTGAATTGCAAAGACTTCCTTCTGCTAATTAATGATTCGCTCGAACTACAGCTCAAAACTAATACAGAGTAATTATAGTCCTCCACTCTTCCGTATGAAATTCTACCACCAATATATATCATAAATTTTTCCGTCTAATTTTATTTCCTCTTGTCTTTTACCATTCTACATTATCCCTCGAACCTCATGTTATATGTACGTAGGAAATGCAGCATCCTCATTCAAAATAGATTGTTTTCTATAGTGCATTCGGGACGCACATCCATGCTTTGCACATACATTCACAAATACTCCGTATGGACGACGTATGATTTCACGCTTAGGATTCGATGGAAGTGCTAAGACTATAACATCCAATAGACATTAATAAAGGATACATCGATTGCCGGAGGAATATGACACCCCGTAGAGTTAGACGGGAATCAAGAAGACTCGTTATTTCCTCATGCTTAAGATGCGGTCATGAACAAGTGGCAAAACGCAATGTCTTCCCAGGTGACACCATAGGTGGTCATATCGATGGCCACTTTGGATATGCATTCCACCAGATAAAAATATACCCTTTTTTATGTATGAATGAAAGAATTCATATAAATGATTAAGGTAAAGATCAGTACTGAATGTAGTGCAAAACTAATTGACCCACGTACTACCTCATCCACTTCAATTCCTGATTGAATCCCTCCCCTTGCCTCTTTTCCAACGAATATAACTTAAAATACACGCGTAATAATTTGTGCCATGTCGAATTATTCTTTACCTAACACCGTTCATACTTTTTCTGCGTCTGATACCCTACTTGCACAAAAATAACCCATATACAGTTTTCAGTTTAAATGCCTCTTCTTCCAGTTTAATCCTATGCTTTGTAAAAGTTCCATTAAATTTATAGGTCACTCAACTCTCTAGAATGCTTTCTCAATAATTATAATGGAAAAGGAGAATCTTTATTACGTTCGTTCTTTTGATGTCCCCCATTACCGCAATTACATCAGGTGATCCCCTTCTATTTCCAAGTCCAAACGGATCTGCACCTAGGAATTCGATTTATTCATCAAATCAATACTGGTTACTTTCAAAGCTACCTCTTATGCATGCGAAACAAATTTATTCGCCTTTATTCATCACATTTTACCCTTTTTTCTGTCTTTGGATACGGAATTAATTTTCACTCTAAAAATCTTCTGCCCATATACCTTCGTCATAATTGCTTCGAAGGATATAATAATAAATCTTCCTCACTTCCCTCAACCTTTAAGTAATTTATTGAAATACTATTATACATTCCTACGGCCGGACAGCTTTCATATCCTACAGCGTTGTTTCTTCCTCACCGCCCATTACGAGTATATCGCTCTCTAACTTATCTTGAATCCAAATCGTATTCCATTTTTAAATCTAAATGTGACAGCCTATTCCACTCTTATTCAGTTTCTCCATGCTTCCTGATGCTCCTCATATATTTTGCTCATTTCTCCCCAAAGTCATTTATAATTCTTAAATCATATTTTCCAACCTATTCCATAATTTCATTCGCCCTTGAGACCGTTTGTCTCCTCTAGCGTTCTTCTTTCTAGTGCTTTTCTCAATTATTTCATCAACATGAGCATTTTCCTCACTACTTGGCACCCCTACAACAGCAGAACTATAATAAGGAATAGGGTTGCGCTAAGAGAAGAAATATACAGCGTAAGGACGGAATCTAAGATATAGGAACGTGAGTAGAGACAGCAAAGATTTGAACAGTCAGCATTGCAGGGAGTAGTTCTAGAGCCCGAAGTTTGTTGCACAGGACATTAAAACGTATGCTCCGAGTAGGGAATCGGAATTAGGGAGGAAGGAAAACAGAGGTGTTTTGGAGAGGCTAAGACTGAAGAGTATTTGAAGGAGGAAAATTTCAGTGCTGACTAAATTTCATGGAAGAGGTACCTATAAACAAGTATTTTTGAAAGTGTTACACGCATAACGACAAAGGTTGGCAAAGAGGGGAAAAAAGACCGTATGAGACATTTTACATGGATAGACAGTGGGGTTAGACTATGATCAAGTGAAGAAGGAATACGGGGCAAGTGTCACGTACACTAAGAAGAAAGTTACATTAATTGAACAAATATGCATTAGTTGAAATGCAACATTGAAAATGAAGGGCTAACAATATTACTCCTGTGTACTATTTTTATGACTTTTTAATTACTCAGAAGTTAACACGTTAATTTTCTTAATTTGTTTTTCAACTACGTTTTTATTCCTGGTAATATTATTTATTACTATTCCCTTGATTTATAATTCACTGTAAAGCACAGACAGAAACACATTGGCTCATCCTTAAGCCGCCCCTGTTCTTGGAGTGCTTTAGAAAGTTATATGGAACAAATGTCGGAAATATTAAATGCAAAAATTTTTAATCAAAGCACTCTCCTCTCCATGCATGCCTAACATAGCTTACATTCATTTTTACTCCCCGTGCATACAAAACCATCCCTGTCAACAGTACATCCACATCTTAATAGCCTCAAATCAACGCGTATTTTTGGTCCTCAAGGACAAAGTTTCGGATTCACACAACGCTAAGCCCTATAAAAAGTACCCCGTGATTTGAATGTCACACATAAATACGCGTGACTCGGATCGAAGATAGTGTACGTGTGATCACTACAAGGCTAATAAGCCCGCCATGACATTTTTCATACAACTCATTTAATCATACAGATTAGCTGACAACCAAGCTCTAGTTAGTAATTCGGAGAAAGGACTGCAGATCTATGAGTGCTTTACGGGACCAGTGAGAGAAGTTTGAGATATAAATTAATAGTAAGAAAAATAAAGTAATGAGATTCTCGAAAAGTAAGAATTCCAGACTAAATATCATTTGAGAAGGGTCTAAGTTGGAACTGGTAGTAAATTTTACTTATTTGGGTAGCATCATAGAAGAAAATGGACGTAGTGGGCAGGATATTAGACGAGGAATTGCAATAGCAAAAGAGGTCTTTGCGAAAAGGAATAAGTTGATTAAGGGGACATTAATAATAACTTGAAAAAAAGATTAGTGAAAACCTTGAGATGGACCGTTGCACTATATGGATCCGAAACCAGGTGCATGAGGAAGGATGATGAGCATAGATTGGAGGCTTTTGAGATGTGGGCTTGGCGATGGATGGAGAAGATAAGGTGGACGGAGAGAGAAACGAATGAAGTAGTACTAAGAATGGTAGGGGAGGAGAGACGATTACTGAATCCAAATGAGATAGGAAATTCATATGGAAGTAGTAATCAGAGGGAGTGGGTTGATGAAGGTTGTAATGTAGGATAGAATCATAGGGAATTAAGAAGATATTTCAACTTTACTATTTCCACGTAAGAATTTATCTGGTTCGACCCTGGGCACGTTACAGGGTAGAACTGGAGGGTAGAATGTTGTAGGGTAGAATGTTGGAGGGTGGAATAATGTTGGGTATGCGAGGAAGGGCTAGGAAGTAATTAGGAATTTCGGGTAGAATGGTAGGTGGTGGGAAGTATGCAGATTGGAAGGGGAATTAAGTTAAGATGAAGTTAGTTAAATCTAACCTGAGACTCATCAAAAATCTACCTCATTCGGTAGATTACCCTTCAAACAATTTAGCATACAATGAAAAATACTGCAGAGAATGTTAAGGGAAAACACCCCGGGTGTGCTACTTGCTATCGACCACTTCGTTCCCTTTCTCGAATTCTCAGGCGAAGGACCCTGCGGGGGCTACCCACTCAGAACCCACAACACAGCCCCCGTCCACCCATCCACGGCGTCCACTCTCGGAAAAGAGCCCCCGGGCTTCTCCCTTCAACCCACCGCTAGATACTCCCCTCCCACGGATCCTTGTCCGGCGCCTTCGTCCTTCCCCTCCGGCGCCCAGAACCAAAATCCTCCAAGCCCCTGGTCTAACCCGAGCATTTCACGCTAATGGGTTGGAAATCGACGGCGACATCAATCCACCCACGCGGCCTCCACCCCAATTCTCCTCCGGAAATTCCTCGCCGGGGGATGGAAGGAGAGGGGGGGGGGGAGGGAGGGTCGAGGAGTAAATGAGGCGAGGGGGCATATTGCCTGCCTTGGGAGGCAAGGAATCGCCGCCGGGGGTCAACTGCCCCCGGGCTGGATTGTTCTCTTTATCCCCCCCCCTTGGTTTTATTTAAAGCTCCCATCGTTGGGTCCGAGGCGGTCTCGCGCATCTAATCGTGGACGACGAGCGACGTACGTGGCCCCAGCAAGCGTGAGAATTGAAAATCAAGCCGAGTCACGGGGACATGTCGTGATATCGGTGTTCATTTCAATGCCTGCCTCGTGCAGCGGAATGCGATCATATTAATTGTGGCGTTTGTGAACAAGCATCTGTTGTCGATAGACGGATGGATAGAGAGGATATGCATGGATTACGTCGCAGGATATGTGGTTGGTTTTTAAGTATTTATGTATATGTATCATCCTCACCAATAATTAGTTATTAATATTCAGCGGCCATAACTTCCAAGTGTCATTGTGATTCACTATTGACTTGTGAATAGATGGCACTAAGTATATGGTCGAAGCATAATACATAGAGGGTTGCCCAATAGAGAGTGATCAGAAATTTTTATTCATATTATTTGTTTCACCAAAATTAAACTTCACACTGTGACTTTAGTTCCGTGTGCACAGTATGTAAGGAAAAGGCTTCGTCGATCTGATTCCAGTATTGTGTCTGTAGCAGCCGTTGCAAGTCGCAAATATCATTTCACCTGCCGTCTAAGTAATGGTAACATGCGACGAGAAATACACTGCATTGAAATCGACATCCAAGGTCTAAGTGATGCTAAATGAGGCTTATGGAAACTTGTGCTGTTACCTATATCAATGTGAGAATATAGTTTAAAATTGATCAAGAGGACAGAATTATATTATTGAAAAGGTGGACCCTGAGTCAATTTTTTTGCGGAAGTAAACATTTGGGCTTCTGCTGCCGTTGTGAAAGAAGATCGTCGAATAATTAGGAGCACCATAAGGAATAATGAAAATTTCGTTTCGTAGCACATACACTCTGGTAACAAAAAAAATGTTCATGTGAAGTGTTTGTGCACGATTGGATCTGAGACTTTAAATACTGGAACAATAGGATTTTCAAGGACAGTTTTCGTCTCCATGTGACATGTGTTCCTCAACCTCCCTTTTGTCTACACCTAGACCCCTGTGACTTTTCATGTTCCTCATTGTGAAGATACACCTTCCTGGAAAGCGTTTTTAATAATACCTAAGTAGTAGTGCAGGGAGTAAAGAACATGTTTCAACTTGAAACGGCTACCGCAATACTTTAGTCAAATTGACGTAAATTTACCCCACATAGATTGCACACAGAGCGATTAATATAACAAAATTAAATTTTTGTACAGTAAACAATGCCAATTAACACTTTCAAGTCCATATACATTCTTCAGAGGGAATATTTGACAAAAACTAGCTAGATAATATAAGAAAATAAGGATAAAACAGCCTGAGTTACAAAAATTTTTATATATTTGTGTGACACTTCTCCAGTTAGTAAATACATAATAAATATTTTAAAAAGTTATAACATCATCTTGTATTTTCCGTAAAACTATATAACTGTGGCTCCCGAGAAAATTTTCAACAGCTGTGGATGACTTTTCCCATCTCAAAGCATTGCTGACACCAGGTTCTAGTATTTCACAATCCAAATCCCAGAATCCAAGCGCATATCAACTAGTTGATTTGAATATTGCTACACCGTTAAATATTCAGCATTGGAGAGGAACTGTTCAGCAAAAATAAATAACATCGTTGGGAATGTATGAGCGTTTACATATAGTACAGACTTGTGTGTGCTTATGCTGGGGAAAAATATTGATTCCGGAAAAACTCCGGGAAGAGCGGAGGGGCTTGACATGGGTGGGGAGCCAATGGGGGAGCGAAAGGAAGATAGAGTCTCCCTTGGGGACGACGATCGTATATCAAGATTTGATGCTTGTCGGAATGAGCAATGAGACGGGGATCCGGACGTCGGAGTTTGAGAGAGAGAGTGGAGGAGGGGGGGGGGGGAGGGTTGCCGTCGGGTACGGGGAGGGGGTTTGGGAGGAAGAAGCTCAAGGAGAGGGGGGGTAAAGGGAGTACGTGGGTAGGAGCGTGCGTCGGAAGGGAAGGTTTTAAGCAGCCACCGAGTGTTCTGATGGATGGGGGAGATTTTATGAGGACGAGACGATGGGTTTGGGTCGGCATCTTTGTTATCGGAGCCGGGGAGATTTTCTGTGAGAGTCCCCTTTCTGCTTTGGGGGGGGGGGGGGGGGGTAGCAATTTGCTAATAATAACAATAATAACGAAAGGAACACATAGCCCCCGAAAGATTGATGACTTAAAGACGGTCTCTCGCATGCTTCGAATCTTTCCGCTCAAAGGGTGCCCAGGGCTGAAACTCCTTACAATATTTTTTTGGAAGTCGAGCTTATTAAGCTTTCTAATTTATCGGTCACTACTTAGAGAACGAAATCCATTACATATATCCAATACATATATCCATTGAGAACATATATCCAATACAGCAGAAAATTAGTAGAAATTTGTTTTTAGCTTCACGAAATTGTCAACCGGTGCAAGGCACAAAAATCCCATTCCTGGTTTCATTAACTACTACTAACATGGCTTCTTACTTTGAAATCATCACTAATGACTTAGCCAACTACTGAGAGATTCGTATATTTCTTCAGATAGCTGCCTTTCCTTACCTTAATGATAATAATGAATATAATGTCATGTTTTACGAATTAAAGAGGAACGCTATAAAGGTGAAAGGTAAGTGCAGGAAAAGGGTAGCAGGAAGAAAACCAAGACCGTAGATATTAAGTAATTTTCACGCATTGTGATTCTTCTTATCATAAGGTTAACACCCTACATTTTAAAGGTGTGTATATAGTTGGTAACATTGGGACAGTAAAATAATTTAATTCACGGCGATTAAACATTTCCGGGACAAGATATTGTTTAATTATGAATTCGAGATAATTGTATATACATGTATGTACTCTATTCTTAAAATTCTTTATTATCCTGAAATTAATTGCCTTAACTAGACACTAACCGTGATATATACGGGGATGATCATTTGATTTTGGGGACCACAGAAAGTGCGATGGGTGCCCAGAAAGTCTCTGTAGAGGAGAGAATAAAAATAAGAAATTCCATCATTTTTTGACAGGATTCAGATTTCCTGTTCATGCAATAAAGGTTTAACTTTCGTGCCTAAAAAAAAAGAAAGCCCCTTTAAATTTCCAAAACGTAAATTAAAGGAATTCCAGCGGCTACATTCAATGACTTTACATTAGCTCCATGCAACATCGTGACAAGTGAATGATAAAGAAGGGCAGAAAGAGTTCAGTGGTAAAGTTGAGGAAAAAGATTCGGTCACTTTTAAAGGGATAACTAAAGTATGTGAACAGGAGAGAATTTTAATTAAATTCTAAAGGAGACACTGGAGTGTGATCGAGAATCTTTCTGCCTCATTACGATGGAGTTTTTCGATACTATGAAAATTAGACCTGTTAATTGTAAGGCAATATTTCTGGAATTTTTTTAAACTAAAGGGGCTTAAATGCTGTATCAGCAATATCTACCGATACAGCATTCGCGGCGTTTATCCCGCCGCGGTGGTCATCTATTATTACCGATTGAACGCCACGCAAGAAACCGTAGTCAGCCAATCTATTAGGAAATAGTTGTATGTATTAGCCAATGATCTGTCTAACGGCCCTAAAACGAGGTTTTAAAAACCACATCCAGGGGAAGTTCTGATATATTTGTACGTGAAGAAGGAAGGGTTGAGCAGAGTGTCATGAAATTCATCGACTTTTTCGAACTTCCCAGAGTCAACATCAACGCCGAAACAGAACTCTGAATCGGATTCCCTAATTATATCCTTTTCCTGTATAAAAGGTAAAATAAATTGTGAAAAACGTTCTCATTTACTACTTTCCTCAAAATTTCACTTCCACAGAAAATATAATTTTTCAATTACTAGTTTTTTTCATATGGTCAATTATTTAACCGTTTCAGAAAATATAACCGTAATATAATAAAAAAATTTATTTTTCACATGAGTTTAAATAAATATCTTTTAGTTACCAATTAATACAAAGAGATAAATTGAAACTGGGAAGTAAAATGTTTTTCTCAGCAACGTGAAAATATGCAGCAGAAGGAGATATAAATATAGGTGTGCACAAATATATAAAAACACACAATTGAAAGTTGTGGATATATTTAAAGAGTTTCTCATTATCCATCTTGGCCCCTGCCTTTTATCCTACGACGGGCGGATTAAAAAAACCTCCTACTCCCTATCTAAAATACAAACGGTTCGACATTTTCATTTCCTTCATTCGTCTTGCTACTCTTTCACCGTTCACGGTGTATCTATTTCAGTTGTCCTAGCCCCCAACCTACCAAATTGGAGGAAAAAGGGGTTGACGGATTAGCAGAGCGCCTGCGCGAATTGCGATTCATGGATCGGTCGAGAGAGTGAACTGAACATGGGGTGGCCGTGGGTTTAGCGGAGTTTTTGTCACATTCAAGATTTATTCATTTAAAACACTGAGTGCTGGATCAATTCCCATTCACGTGTTCGTATGCAATATAGTATCTGGACCAAATGCCACAAGGGTGACGTACGTAATGCGGCATTAATTAGGAGAATGGAAGGTAAACCAGTCCGCTACACTATGATGCCGCACCACAAATCCATTTATTGTTTCGTAACAGAAATAAATGCATCTCCATTTATTTGGGGCTCATTGTATTGTAATAGTATACAGTTATTTACTTGCATGTGTTAAACTAATACCAAAGGTCGCAACCCTTTTGTACATTGCCATTAATTTTATTAAATAAAGTATTTTCTTGAAAACAAAATTAGTAGTTTCTGGCGTGACCTGGTGGAAGTAAAGTAAATCCATGTTGAAATAATGACCATTTAGTACTGTTTAAAATAATCTATGGAAAATTACTAAGTTGTAATCATTTCGAAATGGATTTTTCGTTATGGTTATCTGTTTTATTTGGCTCTGTTGATAGATGCTTCTGAAAAGTCATTCTTTTTATTTTAGAGTTAAGTGAGAAATAAACTTGTTTTGTATTTTATTTTTATATTTTCTGAACCAGCTAAATCATTCACCATGGAATATAATGGAAAAGACTGCCATGGAATTATTATATTCAATTCTGAATGGCGTTGGCTTATTGAGAAATTTTTTCCACATATTCTGTGGAAAGCAGCGAAAGATAACGTGATAGACATTTAATTTATTTGTTTTATTTGAAAAAACCAGGTTCCAGGGTGATTATGGAGAATTATAACGTAACACCCGGCAGAAAAGCATGATATTTAAGTAGGAAAAATATCTGATCCAGCGATCAAGTTGGTTATGAACAATTCGAAAAAGTGGATGAATTTGGTAGCATTCCACTAGGCCGTAGACCTTTTACACGTAGAATATCTCAGTTCTTTACCTGTATATGGTTTTTAAACCCTTGTTTAGGGTCGTTAGTTAGGTCTAAAACATACTAACTACAACAATCTGCTTGGTGTCAAATGGGTAGTAACGGATGAATTAAACGCCGGGATAAATGCCATAAATACAGTATCAACAGGATCTAGTAGTAGTATTTTTGTTTATAGGGTGCTTCGACAGCTATGTTAATTTCAAACCTCTTCAAATCATAGAAAAAACCATATTGGAGAAACACCGAACTTAGGCGGGACTCGACCTTTGGGTTATCCGGCGAGCACGCTACCCCCAGGATAACCCGGCCAGAAACAGGAATCACTGATACAATATTTTAAAGTGAAATGAAGCATGAAGTAAGATTTATATTACATATTTTCAAAAAAATTAACAGCTTTTCCATTTGATGATCTTAGTGATACTTAAAAGACTTGGTAGGCGTGATAACTCAATTGGCCGTACCTTTGGCTAACGATATGAAGAGAAATTTTGGAAGCCGTTCTTGTCCAACTCCCAAGGAAATTCAGAGGGATTCGAACGAGATTCGTTCTGGAGTAGTAATAGTAGTATTTTCGTTTTATAGGGTTCATCGACAGCTCTGGTTATTTCGCACCTCTTCAAGTGACAGAAAAAAACCCATTTGGACAAACACAACACCCATGCCCTGAGCGGGATTCGAACCCGTGACCTTTGGATTAGCCGGCGAGCACTCTACCGACCGGGCTAACCCGGTCGGTTTACTTTTTAGATGATGACTACTTTTACACATAGATTCTTATTAAAAATTTCACTGAAATATTGCATTGAGATCCTCGTCCCAAACATTCACATATGTTAAAATACTGATCAAATCCCAACCTATCGTATTATTCTATTACTTTTTCCTAAGTTAAACAATAACTGAATTATTTAATAAAAGTTATATAAGAAGGATTTCAAATGATAAAATCTAGGGAAGTTGGATCCCGATATCCCCTGACAATTTATTATTCATTGTGGCAATCTAGTACCTGAAACAATCATGTACTTATAAAAAGTGAAAGCCTCAGCACCAGATAAATTACATTTTTAATTGCCGTTTTACTGAAATACCAATTGAAAAAAATCCAAGGTGTTTCGTTAAAAGAATGTCGTTCGATTTCTGCTAAAAATCGTAGTTTATATCTTGAGCCATTGACTTTTATCTGACCGCGATTATTATATGTGTTTCTTTATGTGTGTGTGTATATATATAATTATTTATTTATGCATATATATTTATTATTTAAATAACCAGAAAGTCAGCACACCTTGAGCTAATCGTCTAGAAAAGCCATTTGATCTAGCTTAAACAACTTGGCCCTGAGATCAGGAGTTATAAAGCCCGTAAGAGATGAAAAAAGTAATATTGAGGAATTTTCTTTTACCTTTGAATCAATAATTCATCCTTAAGCGTGAGCGTAAAGACGAGTAGAAATTTTGTCCTACCCGTTTAATTTATCCTATTTTATTCATACAGTCAACCTAAAAAAGTATTATGCAGAATTTATAATTCAAATAAAAAATAATGACTCCTTCACGTTTATTGGGAAAGAGTCACAAACACCTGCAGTGAGAGTCACTTCATATTTACTAATACCAGTCCGAATGATAACACGATTAGCTTTGTTCACTTGCGATTATTGGGAATACACATGCTGACCGCCCGACTGTAAATCTTTGTCTGATATAGAATGCGATATTGGATATTATACTTTCACTGTATGTACTTCGGAATAAAATTAGAAACTTTTCATCATGTATTACGGTTGTAGTGAAAAAAAACGATGGAATTTGAAACGGAATGACTTTACTTGCCTTTACGACTTTAAACTCACTGCTTAGGAAAAGAAACAGAGTTGTGTAACTCGTCATAAATTATTCAGGCTGACACCTCAAGGACTGTACGTCGCATCCATAGCCATTAGAGCCAAAGACAATAAAACTGAACAAACACAAACATGTGCATTACACTTTTATTTTTCGTTTTTTTTTCTGATAAAATAAATTGGCCAAAATAATTTTATCTACAATCAATACTTAAGAACTTATACAGGGAAGGTTTATTTAAGTTCATTCAAAAACTGACGAATTCCATATCACTTGGGCGTACCTAAATTTGAGGCAAACTTTCCCTTCTTTTGGTCCAGAAATCAAAATTATTAGCGTAACAGAAGATTAAACATTAAAATTCCAAGGTGTTTTAGGAAAGCATAGGTTTAATTTGTAATGAGGAACATCCAATGTTGCTTTCTAAGGGCTTAAACCTTGGTGTTAATGTAAATATTACTGTTACAAGTGCAATGGTTTTTTTCTTTTCCTTAAATATTTCAAGACAAAAACTTGTTTTCCTAAACTTCTAAAGGATGAGGTAAAAATATTTAAATTGACAAAAAAATATTTGATGATTAACTCCAAGCAGGACCATGAGGAGAAGAAAGGGAAATTCATCACACAATTCTCCAGAAAAAACGAGCTTCGGAGTAAATCCTGTGTGGTTGTTTTCCAAATGAAGATAAAAAAAATGTCACGGCACATCTTATCTCCTTTGCATTCGGAAGGATAAAATGCGAAGCAGGCACATGAGTAAACTCTGCTGGATTATCTTCCAACCCTGCAGGAACCTCACCCTTTTCAACGAATTCAGATCACGCCACACTTTCAGATTCATTTAAGCATAATGCAAATAGCAGTTAAAGGAGAGGTTCCAGAGGAATAACTTATAGTTTCACTTCAAGATGCATTTCAGCCAATTCATAAAACATTTGTATGAACAATATTAAATAATATAATAATTAGTTTTTCATTACTAATATCCGGACAAAAACTTTAAAAGTAGAGATTAAAGAGAGAGATCTAACTTATAAATAAGTTGCATATGGGCACCATAAGCTATGAAGGAAAGCATAAGTTAAGTACGTAAAAAGTATGGCAAAGAGGCGATACATTAAAGAAACTGCTAAGTACAGCTAGACTACACCTCAAACGAGACAAAGCGAAACGGAAAATAAGGTGTTAATGAAACCACGGGGTGATTTTATTTTTTTAAACATTTAATACCGCATAGATTGTGCACAGCTTGGCTTAGGGCTTTATATATTCTAGGGCGGAACGAATCGAGCACTATCTAACTTGAACATGAAAATCGATAGCAAGGAAAGTGAAATCCTGTAATCCGAAAAGAAGATGCTGGGGGAAATTCTGCGCGAAATAAGAGAGAAATCAGGAACGATTGGAATCATTCAACAGAAATGAGCAGCATTCGATTGCAAAGGCTCGGCGGGAAAGCACAGAATAACTTGAGGCGAGGGGTTTACAGTGAAGTGGCACATGCTAAACTCAAACAAGATGAGGTCACGAACCAGACAACTTTGCGTGAACGCGTTTTTATGGAGTGAGGCACGCTGTGGATTCTTTGATAATTTATGTTAAAAGGGGAAGCCTGAAGATTAAGCCGACAGGGTTAGCCTGGGGCTAACGTGGTCGTCGGCTAACCCAAGGCCGCGGGTTCGAGTCCCGCGTAAGACGTGTGTTGTGTTTGTCAAATAGGTTTTTTTTCTATTATTGAAGAGGTGCGATTTGACCATAGTCGTCGAAGCACCCTATAAAACAAAAATTCTACTATTGAAGATTAATAAACGGTGATATATAGTAGAGTACGCCGAAGCCATTTTAAGGCAACATATCGTACGGTCAAAAAAACAGGAGATTTAGTTTACCCCGTGCAATACAATTTGTATTTTAACAAACACAATTTGCATCTCATGGCATTCCCAATTAGGGTATATCCCGTCGGGAAGATAAATGTCTAGTCCAAATTCATAGGAATGTCAGTCAAAAAAAATCTCACGAAGTACTTTCGCTGTAAATGGAGAAAAATCGATAGTTACAGTTCATTTGTAACTTGCACCATCTCTCTTATTTGGTCTGTAGTATGATTCTTATCCTTCGAGCTCCCTGAATGGCATTGGCTTATGACCAGATACAAGAACTCAAAAAATGATAGAAATTTTCCTTTTCGACTACTCAGGAGAGTGTTTTCTGATATTTCCCGGGTGTTTCTATTACAGACCAACCTTGTCAAAGCTCTAAAAAATTTCGAATAATGTGCGTTGTTATCAGAACTGAGCGAAAAACAGATTTTTCTCTCGTGCCTCTTACCCCCTCCGACTGAACAGATGAATAATTTGCACACAGAATAATTAAAAAATAAACCAGTCGGAGGAAAAAAATAAAGCCAAGAGGTTGACGAGGAATGTAAGTCCGTGAAAATAAGAATAAAAACTCATTGAAGAAATTAAACTCGTTCGTGGAATCCAAAAGTTAATTCGAGGGCAGACGAAGAGGAAGCCAAACATTTGGATGTACCGTAGGGGATGATCAAATGAACGATCCTCAGTCGATTCGATCGCAATGAGCGATCCACCTTTACAAAAGCGCAAGGTGGCGTAACATTTGCGGTTTTGAGGCCCATTTTTCGAATCCGGCTCCCAGTTTGCACCAGTCACAGATTCGAGAAGTATGTGGGCGTTCTTGGGCGTAAAGCAGAGCGAACTGGGCGAAAATTTTAGCGCCGCGTCACGTGCCTGCAACAATCGATTCCAAATCTCTTCATTTTGGCAGCGGCGCCATTGTGTGACTGCGACGGAGATAATGCATATTGTCGAGTTGCCTTGCGCCGAATACCCGCAATAATAATGGGACGCGGTCGTCATCACGCGTGTTCAGCAATCGCTTAAAGCCTGCTCATACTGAAGCTTGGCAATGCAGTCCCAAATGACCGGAAAACCTCATCAAAACCCTTAACATGAAGCACGCAAGAAAAAATTCAAATTCTGTCAATAGAAATAAGGTATGATGGATTTTCTCAAAACGTCATTTTAAGGCATACGATTAACTGAGCGCCCATAAATAAATCGTAAGTTTAAATCATCCTGAACCTCCTCAAATCATCCTCACACACACACACATATATATATATATACGATACGATATACACACACACATAACATATACGATATATATATATATATATATCGTATATGTTACTTCTCGGCCACAGAAAGATATGTGATTATTATTGTCTCTCGTTATTAATTGGCCAAATCCCTCGAGACAATAATAATAATATATATATATATATCGAAACATATTCAGAAGTGACTTTGGCTTTATTAATGATTATGTTAATTATTCTCGGGTCTTTCACCGGGAGTGTCTCCATTGCAACCGACGTTTCGATTCCCGACTTGGCTATCGGCCTCAGAGATTCAGTGAGATTTTAAAAGATTTTCACCCAGTTGATGTATTTATGATCAGTGGATAAATATAAACTATTCTCTTTTAAAGATAACACATCAGGAGAGGTGAAACGTTCTTTCAAGTCTTAAAAAATGATTAATATGTCAAATTCGGCTAGTTCATATTATGCCTTGCCTCTAGCCTTCACTTTTGAAAGAATTTCACACTTCCAGCATGGAATTGGCATATTCTTCGGAAGCATATGGCCTTGCATATGCATTCGTCATGTGGATAATTGGTTATTTTATTACGTCAAATTTTCTTAAAAGCCGAAAAATTTTCCTTGATTGCGCGTTATTTGCTCATTATGGAAAAATCATGTCAAGGGGGAAGTGACGTATAATTGCATAAAACAAGAAAATGGAATACTATTTGGGTTGCATATTACCCACATCGAAACAAGACAATGCTTGAGATAAAAGAGTACTCGGCATTAGGAGGAATTGTGATGAATGTTCACGGAGAGATAAGACATTTCTTTTTTTTAACTCAACACAGGACTCTCAATCTCGGATCTAAGCAATTCTAAGTACTAAATGGATAAATTAGAGATTATTAAGGAATCAAATGATATTTCAGGTGAGAAAAGCGGGTTCAATCGCAGGTCGAAAGAGATCATAGTCTCTTTTCAGGAGGGAATAATTTGGATAATTACTAAGATTTTTACTTATCAAAATAAGGATTTCATCGTTTAAAGAGATAAAACATCAGAAACTAGAAGTAAGAGAGGGCAGCAACAATATGTTGTATATATTGCAAAAGTTTAGTAATTCAGAACACTTTAGTAACAAAACAAATTTCAAAATTCGTGTTAAGAAGGATTACAAGTATTTTTCCCTTTTCGTCTTTTCCTAGTTGTCATTTCCTTCCTATTCCTTTCAAATGAATCCATTGCGCTGTGTTTAATTTACAATACCCAATAAATCTCGCTTAAACATTTTGGAAAATGATTTATGGTGACCGTGCTGATACACATAAATTTCATTCTCCCGGCTCTACTGAAAGTATAATATCACGTGACAACTTCATAATTGACGCCGTTGGGCATCATTTCACACTTGGGGCGCGCATTTTCAGGGACGCCAATAATTCCACGTGATAGAAATAAAAATTCAAAAATATTTCCGAGATATATAGTTAATTATACCAAAACAATATTCTTGAAAAATGTTAACGGCCATGAAGCAAGTGGATGCAGACACCATGAATCAAGGCAAAAGTCACAATGGCTAATGACGTCCCGAACAATATATAAGGTAGGAATATGAAAATTGAAGGAAAACGTGTGTGGACGTTTCCTAAAAGAGATGTCGATAATATTTTTAACAGGAAATAAAAAGCAAAAATACGTTTATCTCGCAATAAATTAGCTATGTCTATAACACAAATCGTAAATATTTGAATTTGAAAACAATTTTACCCTCTGGGGCTTGATTCCTCACTGTAATGATTTTTTCTGAGTATCCACACGTACCTAAAACCCTTAAACCACCAGAAGGGAAATGAGGGAATGAATTTCAGTCCCTCAAGGGAACGAAGAAAGTAATGAAGGCGAGAGAGGTAACAACCAAAAAATATCCAAATTTTAATTTTTATGTGGGTTTGTTTATATATATATATATATTTATAAACACAAATATACATATATAGACACATACATATTAATGTGTGTGTGTATATGTATATATATATATATGTATAAAATATAAACTCACTACGGATACCTTTTAGATATTTTATGTGTATATAATGTGCATATGAATATCCAGAATATGAATGTCCAGAGTAAAGCTTACTCGCGTGAAAATAGAGTATCCGAAAATATCAAAAACATAAAAACAAAACAACGATATAAACGGTGAGTGCCACTTTTTTGCGCTTCTATGTTTTTTATTCCTTTTATAATTTAATTTCTTAACATTATATGCCTATAAATTGCGCATTCACGTATGCGTACACACACACGCACAAACGTACACTGTATATTCGTATTCATGTGCGCCGCTTTCCAACAAGGGTGGTAAATCGTAGACCAATATACCATCGTACAACCACAATTAAAATCAACCAGCCCCTTCCTATCTCCTGCCCGTTTTGAAAATTATTTCTCCCTTTTTTTTACGCGTTCCGTCCTCTTTAATCTCCCCTCCTCTCCATTACCGACACAACGCTCATAAGCCCCTCCCTCTTCGTTTCCTCTCTCTTATTTTTTTTCTCTCTCTCTCTCTCTCTCTCCCCCTCTCCGGTCCCAGTGG